>OZ025249.1:58325650-58488950 GCA_964019135.1 Arenicola marina | reverse complement strand
TTGTCCCACAGTGTAGTCCCACAGTGTAGTCCCACAGTGTAGTCCCACATTGAAGTCCCACAGTGTAGTCCCAGTGTAGTCCCACAGAGTAGTCCCACGGTGTAGTCCCACGGTGTAGTCCCACAGTGTAGTCCCACAGTGTAGTCCCACAGTGTAGTCCCACAGTGTAGTCCCACAGTGCAGTCCCAGTGTAGTCCCACATTGTAGTCCCAGTGTAGTCCCACATTGTAGTCCCACAGTGTAGTCCCACAGTGTAGTCTAACAGTGTAGTCCCACAATGTAGCCCCACAGTGTAGTCCCACAGTGTAGTCACACAGTGTAACCCCACAGTGTAGTCCCACAGTGTAGTCCCACAGTGTAGGCCCAGTGAAGTCCCACAGTGTAGTCCCACAGTGTAGTCCCACAGTGTAGTCCCACAGTGTAGTCCCACGGTGCGGTCCCACAGCAGTCCCACAGTGTAGTCCCACAGTGTAGTCCCACAGTGTAGTCCCACAGTGTAGGCCCACAGTGTAGTCCCACAGTGTAGTCCCACAGTGTAGTCCCACAGTGTAGGCCCACAGTGTAGGCCCACAGTGTAGGCCCACAGTGTAGTGCCACAGTGTAGTCCCACAGTGTAGTCCCACAGTGTAGCCCCACAGTGTAGTCCCACAGTGTAGTCACACAGTGTAACCCCACAGTGTAGCGCCACAGTGTAGTCCCACAGTGTAGGCCCACAATGGAGTCCCACAGTGAAGTCCCACAGTGTAGTCCCACAGTGTAGTCCCAGTGTAGATACAGTGTAGTCCAACAGTGCAGTCCCACAGTGTAGTCCCATAGCGTGGTCCCACAGTGTAGTCCCACAGTGTAGTCCCACAGCGTAGTCCCAGAGTGTAGTCCCACAGTAGTCCCACAGTGTAGTCCCACAGTGTAGTCCCACAGTTTAGTCCCACAGTGTAGTCCCACAGTGTAGTCCCACAGTGTAGTCCCAGTGTAGTCCCACAGTGTAGTCCCATAGTGTAGTCCCACAGAGTAGTCCCACAGTGTAGTTCCATAGTGTAGCCCCACAGTGTAGTCCCACAGTGTAGTCCCACAGTGTAGTCTCACAGTGTAGTCCCACAGTGTAGTCCCACAGTGTAGTCCCAGTGTAGTCCCACAGAGTAGTCCCACAGTGTAGTCCCACAGTGTAGTTCCACAGTTTGTTGTCCCACATTTTAGTCCCACAGTGTAGCCCCAGTGTAGTCCCACAGTGTAGTCCCACAGTGTAGTCCCAGTGTAGTCCCACAGTGTAGATAGTGTAGTCCCACAGTGTAGTCCCACAGTTTGTTGTCCCACAGTGTAGTCCCACAGTGTAGTCCCACAGTGTAGTCCCACATTGAAGTCCCACAGTGTAGTCCCAGTGTAGTCCCACAGAGTAGTCTCACAGTGTAGTCCCACAGTGTAGGCCCACAGTGTAGTCCCACAGTGTAGTCCCACAGTGCAGTCCCAGTGTAGTCCCACATTGTAGTCCCACAGTGTAGTCCCACAGTGTAGTCTAACAGTGTAGTCCCACAGTGTAGTCCCACAGTGTAGTCCCAGTGTAGTCCCACAGTGTAGTCCCACAGTGTAGTCCCAGTTAAGTCCCACAGTGTAGTCCCACGGTGTAGTCCCACAGTATAGCCCCATAATGTAGTCCCACAGTAGGCCCACAGTGTAGTCCCACAATGTAGTCCCACAGTGTAGTCCCACAGTGTAGTCCCACAGTGTAGTCCCACAGTGTAATCCCACAGTGTAGTCCCACAGTGTAGTCCCACAGAGTAGTCCCACAGTGTAGTCCCACAGTGTAGTCCCACAGTGTAGTCCCAGTGTAGATACAGTGTAGTCCCACAGTGCAGTCCCACAGTGTAGTCCCATAGCGTAGTCCCACAGTGTCCCACAGTGTAGTCGGACAGTGTAGGCCCACAGTGTAGGCCCACAGTGTAGCCTCACAGTGTAGCCCCACAGTGTAGCCCCACAGTGTAGTCCCACAGTATAGCCCTACAGTGTAGTCACAGTGTAGTCCCACAGTGTAGTCCCACAGTGTAGTCCCACAGTGTAGTCCCAGAGTGTAGTCCCACAGTAGTCCCACAGTGTAGTCCCACAGTGTAGTCCCATAGTGTAGTCCCAGTGTAGTCCCACAGTGTAGTCCCATAGTGTAGTCCCACAGAGTAGTCCCACAGTGTAGTTCCACAGTGTAGCCCCACAGTGTAGTCCCACAGTGTAGTCCCACAGTGTAGTCCCAGTGTAGTCCCACAGAGTAGTCCCAGTGTAGTCCCACAGTGTAGTCCCACAGTTTGTTGTCCCACATTTTAGTCCCACAGTGTAGTCCCAGTGTAGTCCCACAGTGTAGTCCCAGTGTAGTCCCACAGTGTAGATACAGTGTAGTCCCACAGTGTAGTCCCACAGTTTGTTGTCCCACAGTGTAGTCCCACAGTGTAGTCCCACAGTGTAGTCCCACATTGAAGTCCCACAGAGTAGTCCCACAGTGTAGTCCCACAGAGTAGTCCCACAGAGTAGTCCCACGGTGTAGTCCCACGGTGTAGTCCCACAGTGTAGTCCCACAGTGTAGTCCCACAGTGTAGTCCCCCAGTGTAGGCCCACAGTGTAGTCCCACAGTGTAGTCCCACAGTGTAGTCCCACATTGTAGTCCCACAGTGTAGTCCCACAGTGTAGTCTAACAGTGTAGTCCCACAGTGTAGTCCCACAGTGTAGTCCCACAGTGTAGATACGGTGTAGCCCCACAGTGTAGTCCCACAGTGTAGTCCCACAGTGTAGATACAGTGTAGTCCCACAGTGTAGTCCCAGTGTAGTCCCACAGTGTAGTCCCACAGTGTAGTTCCACAGTGTAGCCCCACAGTGTAGTCCCACAGTGTAGTCCCACAGTGTAGTCCCACAGTGTAGTCCCACAGTGTAGTCCCACAGTTTGTTGTCCCACAGTTTGTTGTCCCACAGTTTGTTGTCCCACATTGTAGTCCCACATTGTAGTCCCACAGTGTAGTCCCACAGTGTAGTACCAGTGTAGTCCCACAGTGCAGTCCCACAGTGTAGTCCCAGTGTAGTCCCACAGTGTAGATACAGTGTAGTCCCACAGTGTAGTCCCACAGTGTAGTCCCACAGTGTAGTCCCACAGTGTAGTTCCACAGTGTAGGCCCACAGTGTAGTCCCACAGTGTAGTCCCACAGTGTAGTCCCACAGTGTAGCCCCACAGTGTAGCCCCAGTGTAGTCCCACAGTATAGCCCCACAGTGTAGTCCCACAGTGTAGTCCCACAGTGTAGGCCCACAGTGTAGTCACACAGTGTAGTCCCACAGTGTAGTCCCACAGTGTAGTCCCACAGTGTAGTCCCACAGTGTAGTCCCACAGTGTAGTCCCACAGTGTAGTCTCACAGTGTAGCCCCAGTGTAGTCCCACAGTGTAGGTCCACAGTGTAGTCCCACAGTGTAGTCCCACAGTGTAGTCCCACAGTGTAGCCTCACAGCGTAGCCCCACAGTGTAGCCCCACAGTGTAGTCCCAGTGTAGTCCCACAGTATAGCCCCACAGTGTAGTCCCACAGTGTAGTCCCACAGTGTAGTCCCACAGTGTAGTCCCAGTGTAGTCCCACAGTCTAGTCCCACAGTGTAGTCCCACAGTGTAGTCCCACAGTGTAGTCCCACAGTGTAGTCCCACAGTGTAGTCCCACAGCGTAGTCTCACAGCGTAGTCTCACAGTGTAGTCCCACAGTGTAATCCCACAGCGTAGGCCCACAGTGTAGGCCCACAGTGTAGCCTCACAGTGTAGTCCCACAGTGTAGTCCCACAGTGTAGTCCCACAGTGTAGCCTCACAGCGTAGCCCCACAGTGTAGCCCCACAGTGTAGTCCCAGTGTAGTCCCACAGTATAGCCCCACAGTGTAGTCCCACATTGTAGTCCCACAGTGTAGTCCCACGGTTTGGTCCCACAGTGTAGGCCCACAGTGTAGGCCCACAGTGTAGTCCCACGGTGTGGTCCCACAGTGTAGGCCCACAGTCTAGGCCCACAGTCTAGGCCCACAGTGTAGGCCCACAGTGTATCCACACAGTGTAGGCCCACAGTCTAGGCCCACAGTCTAGGCCCACAGTGTAGGCCCACAGTGTAGGCCCACAGTGTATCCTCACAGTGTAGCCTCACAGCGTAGCCCCGCAGTGTAGCCCCACAGTGTAGTCCCAGTGTAGTCTCACAATGTAGTCTCACAGTGTAGTCCCACAGTGTAGTCCCACAGTGTAGTCCCACAGTGTAGTCCCACAGTGTAGTCCCACAGTGTAGCCTCACAGCGTAGCCCCACAGTGTAGCCCCACAGTGTAGTCCCAGTGTAGTCCCACAGTATAGCCCCACAGTGTAGTCCCACAGTGTAGTCCCACGGTGTGGTCCCACAGTGTAGGCCCACAGTGTAGGCCCACAGTGTAGGCCCACATTGTAGCCTCACAGTGTAGTCCCACAGTATAGCCCCACCGTGTAGTCCCACAGTGTAGTCCCACAGTGTAGTCCCACGGTGTGGTCCCACAGTGTAGGCCCACAGTGTAGGCCCACATTGTAGCCTCACAGTGTAGCCTCACAGCGTAGCCCCACAGTGTAGCCCCACAGTGTAGTCCCACAGTAGTCCCACAGTGTAGTCTCACAGTGTAGTCCCACGGTGTGGTCCCACAGTGTGGTCCCACAGTGTAGGCCCACAGTGTAGTCCCAGTGTAGTCCCACAGTTTAGTCCCACAGTGTAGCCCCACAGTGTAGTCCCAGTGTAGTCCCACAGTATAGCCCCACAGTGTAGTCCCACAGCGTAGTCCCACAGTGTAGTCCCACAGTGTAGTCCCAGTGTAGTCCCACAGTATAGCCCCACAGTGTAGTCCCACAGTGTAGTCCCACAGTGTAGCCCCAGTGTAGTCCCACAGTATAGCCCCACAGTGTAGTCCCAGAGTGTAGTCCCAGAGTGTAGTCCCACAGTGTAGCCCCACAGTGTAGCCCCAGTGTAGTCCCAGTGTAGTTCCACAGTATAGCCCCACAGTGTAGTCCCACAGTGTAGTCCCACAGTGTAGTCCTACAGTGTAGTCCCACAGTGTAGTCCCACAGTGTAGTCCCACAGTGTAGTACCACAGTATAGCCCCACAGTGTAGTCCCAGTGTAGTCCCACAGTGTAGTCCCACAGTGTAGTCCCACAGTGTAGTGTCACAGTGTAGTCCCACAGTGTAGTCCCACAGTGTAGTTCCACAGTATAGCCCCACATTGTAGTCCCAGTGTAGTCCCACAGTGTAGTCCCACAGTGTAGTCCCACAGTGTAGTCCCACAGTGTAGTCCCACAGTGTAGTCCCACAGTGTAGTCCCACAGTGTAGTCCCACAGTGTAGTCCCACAGTGTAGTACCACAGTGTAGTACCACAGTATAGCCCCACAGTGTAGTCCCACAGTGTAGTGCCACAGTGTAGCCCCACAGTGTAGCCCCAGTGTAGTCCCAGTGTAGTTCCACAGTATAGCCCCACAGTGTAGTCCCACAGTGTAGTCCCACGGTATAGCCCCACAGTGTAGCCCACAGTGTAGCCCCACAGTGTAGCCCCAGTGTATTCCCAGTGTAGTCCCACGGTATAGCCCCACAGTGTATTCACAGTGTAGTTCCACAGTGTAGTCCCACAGTGTAGTCTCACAGTGTAGTCCCAAAGTGTAGTCCCACAGTGTAGCCCCACAGTGTGGCACCCGTTGCCATGACAGCCGCAGTTTCACCCCTGACCCATCCACCGAGACAAGATTTCATTGAATTGTGATGCTTGGTCGCAAAAATCAAGACCGTTCCATAAAACGTCCCACCCTAGTTTTTTCCCAGACCCGCCTTCGACCAAATCCCCTTTCGCCCACATTTGGTATTTCTGGACAGCTCTGGGACTGGGACGCGAGTGGGGTGGGCAGCGGCAGGGTGGGCAGGGGGGTGGGGGGACATTAGGAACGGGCGGTGGGCACATCTAACAGCGTTGAGAGGTGGATTATGATTATGAGCACTCAGTTTTCTGGTCCCTTTCCCAGTTTGCAATAGACGAGCTGATTCCAGCTGATAAGTACCGGGCGAAATCGCACCAGTTTCGGTGGCGCCATCTAACGAGACGCTCGACCGACTTGGTATCGGCCCATCAGGTCCCTCACCCGGCGCGATGTGTGGTGCGGTGCACGCCACGCGGGACAGACAGACAGACAGCCGTACAAACCAAGGCGCAAGGAACACGGACTGGGTATGCGACTTGGTGCCGAGACATCGAAGAAAAAGTGCAATCCATACACAATTGTCAAAAGACTTTTTTGAGTTATATTCAAAGTAGGAAAATAACAGAAAATCATAGAGAGCCATATCAGTATACCAACTGACTACAAACCCTTGTCTCATAGGCCCATATCACCCTCCACAAACCCTTGGTTCACAGACATATATTGCCCTCCACAAACCCTTGTCTCAAACACCCACATCACCCTCAACAAACCCTTGGCTGATAGACTTATATCACCCTCCACCAACCCTTGACCCATAGACCCGCATCACCCTCCACAAACCCTTGTCTCATAGACCCGCATCACCCTCCACAAACCCTTGTCTCATGGACCCACATCACCCTCCACAAACCCTTGTCTCATGGACCCACATCACCCTCCACAAACCCTTGTCTCATAGACCCACAGCACCCTCCACAAACCCTTGTCTCAAACACCCACATCAACCTTCACAAACCCTTGTCTCATGGACCCACATCACCCTCCACAAACCCTTGTCTCATGGACCCACATCACCCTCCACAAACCCTTGTCTCAAACACCCACATCAACCTTCACAAATCCTTGGCTCATGGACCCACATCACCCTCCACAAACCCTTGTCTCAAACACCCACATCAACCTTCACAAATCCTTGGCTCATGGACCCACATCACCCTCCACAAACCCTTGTCTCATAGACCCACATCACCCTACACAAACCCTTGGCTCATAGACCCACATCACCCTCCACCGTCACGCCCCTCCAGCCCCAGCCCCCCCCCCTTATTCGCCTTATTGGAGCCGGCAGCACATCGGGGTGAGCTGACCCGCCTGTCGCGGGACATGACTCGGTTCACCAGCCAGAGCTGTCCACAAATCATCGATAGACTGACGGCCGGCTGATCCAACTGCAGCGATACAGTCCGCAGGGGCAAGAGGGGCGCAAGAGGGGCGCAAGAGGGACAAGAGGGGCGCAAGAGGGGCGCAAGAGGGGCGCAAGAGGGACAAGAGGGGCGTAAAAAGGGGGGCAAGAGGGGCGCAAGACAGACGCAAGAGGGGCTCAAGACGGACGCAAGAGAGACAAGAGGGGCGCAAGACGGACGCAAGAGGGGCGCAAGAGGGACAAGAGGGGCGCAAGGGGGACAAGAGGGGCGCAAGGGGGACAAGAGGGGCGCAAGGGGGACAAGAGGGGCGCAAGAGGGGCGCAAGAGGGACAAGAGGGGCGCAAGGGGGACAAGAGGGGCGCAAGGGGGACAAGAGGGGCGCAAGAGGGGCGCAAGACGGACAAGAGGGGCGCAAGGGGGACAAGAGGGGCGCAAGGGGGACAAGAGGGGCGCAAGGGGGACAAGAGGGGCGCAAGAGGGGCGCAAGAGGGACAAGAGGGATGCAAGAGGGCGCAAGAGAGGCGCATGAGGGGCGCAAGAAGGGCGCTTGAGGGGCGCAAGATGGCCCACAAGGGGCCAAGTCTTATCCCAATGTAGCCCAATAAGGGGCCAAAATAAGACCCGACAAAAAGGGTTAAAACACGCTTATTAGGGGCCCAAACGGAATCTTGTGATGGCGTCAAAGGAGCTGTAGCTGTAGGCGTAGGAGGGGCAGTGGGTGCAGGTGGGTACATACGGACTGCAGGGCGACAAAGAAGGGTTTAGCGGCGGGGTGCCCTCTGGTGGGTAAAGTCAGAGGGTAGTATTCCGGGGTGCAGTATTCGGGGTAAGGAGGCGGTGTAGACAGAGGGGTGCCAAAGGGGTGCCCGAGGGGGTGTCAGTGCGGCATGCAGTGAGTGGTGCAGGCAGGAGGCGGTGTAGACAGAGGGGTGCCAAAGGGGTGCCCGAGGGGGTGTCAGTGCGGCATGCAGTGAGTGGTGCAGGCAGGAGGCGGTGTAGATAGAGGGGTGCCAAAGGGGTGCCCGAGGGGGTGTCAGTGCGGCATGCAGTGAGTGGTGCAGGCAGGAGGCGGTGTAGACAGAGGGGTGCCAAAGGGGTGCCCGAGGGGGTGTCAGTGCGGCATGCAGTGAGTGGTGCAGGCAGGAGGCGGTGTAGACAGAGGGGTGCCAAAGGGGTGCCCGAGGGGGTGTCAGTGCGGCATGCAGTGAGTGGTGCAGGCAGGAGGCGGTGTAGACAGAGGGGTGCCAAAGGGGTGCCCGAGGGGGTGTCAGTGCGGCATGCAGTGAGTGGTGCAGGCAGGAGGCGGTGTAGACAGAGGGGTGCCAAAGGGGTGCCCGAGGGGGTGTCAGTGCGGCATGCAGTGAGTGGTGCAGGCAGGAGGCGGTGTAGACAGAGGGGTGCCAAAGGGGTGCCCGAGGGGGTGTCAGTGCGGCATGCAGTGAGTGGTGCAGGCAGGAGGCGGTGTAGACAGAGGGGTGCCAAAGGGGTGCCCGAGGGGGTGTCAGTGCGGCATGCAGTGAGTGGTGCAGGCAGGAGGCGGTGTAGACAGAGGGGTGCCAAAGGGGTGCCCGAGGGGGTGTCAGTGCGGCATGCAGTGAGTGGTGCAGGCAGGAGGCGGTGTAGACAGAGGGGTGCCAAAGGGGTGCCCGAGGGGGTGTCAGTGCGGCATGCAGTGAGTGGTGCAGGCAGGAGGCGGTGTAGACAGAGGGGTGCCAAAGGGGTGCCCGAGGGGGGTCAGTGCGGCATGCAGTGAGTGGTGCAGGCAGCACAGGGGAGAGGGCCGGGTTGGGGGAGTATGAAATTACGGTACACAGTGGTGGTGCCGGGGTATAGAGGAAGGCACTTTCGGGCGCAATTGGGGGGTACAGGCCAGGAAGGGAGGAGGGAGGAGAGGAGGGGCAGCGTGGGGCGGGAGTGGTTGCCCAGACTCCCAGCCAGGCCGGCGCCAGCGGCAAATGGGATTGCCAACACGACAAGGAAGGGGGCGGGGGGAGGGCGGGGCGGCCGTGGAAGGGGCAGTCAGAGGGGTCATATCAAGGACTGATGGAGCGAGGTGTCAGCCCATCTCGCCGGGGTAGCCTGGGGGGCTCAGGGGAGAGGGGGGACGGGGGACGGGGGGAGGCCACCAGGGGGGCGGGGGGATGTTGGTATGACAGGGATATGAGGGGGTAGGGAGGGAGTGTGTTGGTATGACAAGGATATGAGGGGGTAGGGAGGGAGTGTGTTGGTATGACAAGGATATGAGGGGGTAGGGAGGGGGGATGTTGGTATGACAGGGATATGAGGGGGTAGGGAGGGGGAATGTTGGTATGACAGGGATATGAGGGGGTAGGGAGGGGGAATGTTGGTATGACAGGGATATGAGGGGGTAGGGAGGGAGTGTGTTGGTATGACAAGGATATGAGGGGGTAGGGAGGGGGGATGTTAGTATGACAGGGATGAGGGTGTACGGAGGGGGAATGTTGGTATGACAGGGATATGAGGGGGTAGGGAGAGAGGATGTTGGTATGACAAGGATATGAGGGGGTAGGGTGGGGGGAAGTTGGTATGACAGGGATATGAGGGGGTACGGAGGGGGAATGTTGGTATGACAGGGATATGAGGGGCTAGGGAGAGAGGATGTTGGTATGACAAGGATATGAGGGGGTAGGGTGGGGGGAAGTTGGTATGACAGGGATATGAGGGGGTACGGAGGGGGAATGTTGGTATGACAGGGATATGAGGGGGTAGGGAGGGGGAATGTTGGTATGACAGGGATATGAGGGGGTAGAGCGGGGGGATGTTGGTATGACAGGGATATGAGGGGGTGGGGAGGGGGATGTTGGTATGACAGAGATATGAGGGGGTAGGGAGGGGGGACGTTGGTATGACAAAGATATAACTACATTTAACCTGACTTGGCGCCAAACTATACGTTGGGCTATCCCCGTTGCACAGCCCCAACCAGTGATCTGTAGCATCCCCAGACTCAAGTGTAACGACCTTGCAATACAAGTCCTTCATTAGGAGAGAGTTAGGCCGGGAAAGAGAGGGGCGGAGGTGGTATTTAGTGTTGGGGTAAGGGGGTCCATCTCCCAGGCGTTCCTGGGACCCACCGTGGTCACCTAGCGGAGATAAACGTTAGCGGTAAGAGCATTTGGCAGCCCACAAACGACCGCCACGTGGCGCCACGTGGCGCAGACAGACAACTGCTAATGGTCGGCGCATCTCTCATGGGACGGCGCCCCGCACGACAGCCAGTGTACGCGTCTCAGCCAGGCCGCCACCCTATGGCAGTCACCCCGGCCTAGCTAATCCTTCCTGCCCCTTATCACCCTCCCCCGAGGTCTTTCCAGTAACTCTCCATCTCACAGCATTGACATCCAGCACGTACTCACCCAAGCACCACTTAGTCTTCAATATGATCAGATCAGTAGCAGTATCCACTAGCCCTACCCTCCCCCGTGCCACACCCTCTACGTCAATGACAAATCATCACATATGTGGCGAACCAGAGGCGAAGCAAGTAGGTAGTACAAATTTTACCACCAGAATGAATTCAAACTTTGATCATGAATTGACGGCACTTTTCGACCATTCGAATGACGGTAATCTTCGACCATCTAAATGACACCACTCTTCGTCCAGACAAATGACGCCAATCTTCGATCATCCAAATGACATCAATCTTCGACCTTGCAAATGACGCCAATCTTCGACCTTCCAAACGACGCCATTCTTCGACCGTCCTCACGTAGTCAATCTTTGACCCCCAGATATAGCGTCACATACTACTTGTCCCACTATTATGATATCAGCAGAACCAATGAAAAGAGAGCAATATAATGACATTACATGCAGTATCATTAGCACTTTAGGCATGAAATGATGTTGAAAAATACATACATTTCTATATGCCTTGGGACTTCCTTCTTACATCGTCTCCTCTACATGTTCGAGTGGTCGTCAGGGCGTCCTAGACGTCTGCAGACGTTATTTTGGCTGTCTTTGTCCGGACACTACAACATAAACGATTACCATGTTAGTTTCATTTACTTCAATTCAAATAAAAGCAAAATGGCAATAAATAAACTGTGTACCGATAATAAAGATGCAAAACCACACGTGTACAATATATGTGTAGAACACGAGTAGTTCTGCAGATAATAGAGGCGGAGAGTACAAGTAATAAATGTGTGTTAGAGTTTAAGAATATTAGTGAAATGCGTAAAATAGAGGTAGAGGTAGAATACGTGTGTGAGATAGAAATGCAAATGTGTGTACTAAAACACAGATTTATTACCGTAAGTAGTAGCGTAGTGCAGAAGTTAAGGTATGAGCCAGAACAGTGACTCCACCTGGCGGCCGGTTACTGATGTTCTCCAGAAGAGTGACTCCGCCTGGCGGCAAGCGTCGTAAGGTGTCCAGAAGAGTGACTCCACCTGGTAGCAAGCGTCGGAAGTTGTCCAGAAGAGTGACTCCACCTGGTGGCAAGCGTCGGAAGTTGTCCAGAAGAGGGTCTCTACCTGGCGGCAAGCTTCGAAAGTACTCCAGAAGAGTGACTCCACATCTCGATGTGGTCCTCCCCTCAGTGGTGCCCTCTGCGGGACCCGCTGAATACCATTCTTCAGAAGGACACCATGAACAAAACCTTCGACAAAAACTGAAAAGGGACTGTGGAGAAGAACACCATACATACACATTATCATAGACAGGTCATTCCTAACTATGGGCGGGTGTGACCCCATGCCATAGTTAGGACGTGGCTGCGTCAGGGACAGGGTGAGGGGTGTTAGCCCGGGGGGTGGCGGGGCGGCGGGGGGTGGTACTGACGTGGGGTTGCCGCGCAGGGCGGCGTGGTGCAGGGCGTTGAAGCCGTTGTTGTTGGCGATGGTGATGTCGGCCCCGTGCTCCAGCAGCAGACTCAGCATGTCGTCCCGCTTCTTGCTGATGGCGTCGTGCAGAGGCGTGTCCCCCTCAGAGTCCTGTCAGGGGAGGCAGGCACAAACCACGTACACCAACAAGTCAAACCACGTACACCAACAAGTCAAACGAAGTACACCAACAAGTCATAGGAAGTACACCAACAAGTCATAGCATGTCACACGCAAATCCACCAAACCATAATAACAAATAGTTACAGGCAAATCCTTGCCCCTAATTGTTTCATCAAAGCCTCCCGTCTCATGTATTCTTTTGATACTTAAATATCATTTGATTTTGAGGTTTATCTGAAAGGAAAATCTGGCAAATGACCTTCATTTTAATACACCTTGGATTACAGTTGGATCGCCTTGAAAATAGACCATACTTCTACCATGTGAATTATTATTGTTTGGCTTCGAGGAAAACGAAAAAAGAGCTTGAAAGGTTAGTTACAAAACCATAAGTGTGTTTCGTGGCAAATGGCTACCAAACCAATGACACAATATTACACCAGCCAGAGGCATCGACCCTAGGTGACCCGAGGGGTGTCTCTCTATGACCCACCTGGAGGCTGGGGTGGCAGCCCAGGTCCAGCAGCACCTTGACCACCCCCATGTGACCCTTGTTGACCCCGATGTGGAGGGGTGTCTGGCGGCGCTTGTTGCGGGCGTTGGGGTCGGCACCCCCTCGGTTCAGCAGTTTGATCACCTCGGGCTCGTCCCCGAAGGCGGCGTGGTGCACCGCCCGATCCCCGTCCTTGTCCTGTGAACGACACCACACACCACGGGCTCAGTATGACACAACAACACACACCACGGGCTCAGTATGACACAACACCACACACCACGGGCTCAGTATGACACAACAACACACACCACGGGCTCAGTATGACACAACAACACACACCACGGGCTCAGTATGACACAACCACACACACACCACGGGCTCAGTATGACACAACACCACACACCACGGGCTCGGTATGACACAACACCACACACCACGGGCTCAGTATGACACAACAACACACACCACGGGCTCAGTATGACACAACACCACACACCACGGGCTCAGTATGACACAACACCACACACCACGGGCTCAGTATGACACAACAACACACACCACGGGCTCAGTATGACACAACAACACACACCACGGGCTCAGTATGACACAACCACACACACACCACGGGCTCAGTATGACACAACACCACACACCACGGGCTCGGTATGACACAACACCACACACCACGGGCTCAGTATGACACAACAACACACACCACGGGCTCAGTATGACACAACACCACACACCACGGGCTCAGTATGACACAACAACACACACCACGGGCTCAGTATGACACAACACCACACACCACGGGCTCAGTATGACACAACACCACACACCACGGGCTCAGTATGACACAACCACACACACACCACGGGCTCAGTATGACACAACAACACACACCACGGGCTCAGTATGACACACCACCACACACCACGGGCTCAGTATGACACAACAACACACACCACGGGCTCAGTATGACACAACAACACACACCACGGGCTCAGTATGACACAACCACACACACACCACGGGCTCAGTATGACACAACACCACACACCACGGGCTCGGTATGACACAACACCACACACCACGGGCTCAGTATGACACAACAACACACACCACGGGCTCAGTATGACACAACACCACACACCACGGGCTCAGTATGACACAACAACACACACCACGGGCTCAGTATGACACAACACCACACACCACGGGCTCAGTATGACACAACACCACACACCACGGGCTCAGTATGACACAACCACACACACACCACGGGCTCAGTATGACACAACAACACACACCACGGGCTCAGTATGACACAACACCACACACCACGGGCTCGGTATGACACAACACCACACACCACGGGCTCAGTATGACACAACAACACACATCACGGGCTCAGTATGACACAACACCACACACCACGGGCTCAGTATGACACAACACCACACACCACGGGCTCAGTATGACACAACACCACACACCACGGGCTCAGTATGAAACAACACCACACACCACGGGCTCGGTATGACACAACACCACACACCACGGGCTCAGTATGACACAACAACACACACCACGGGCTCAGTATGACACAACACCACACACCACGGGCTCAGTATGACACAACAACACACACCACGGGCTCAGTATGACACAACACCACACACCACGGGCTCAGTATGAAACAAAACCACACACCACGGGCTCAGTATGACACAACACCACACACCACGGGCTCAGTATGACACAACACCACACACCACGGGCTCAGTATGACACAACACCACACACCACGGGCTCAGTATGACACAACACCACACACCACGGGCTCAGTATGACACAACACCACACACCACGGGCTCAGTATGAAACAACACCACACACCACGGGCTCAGTATGACACAACACCACACACCACGGGCTCAGTATGAAACAACACCACACACCACGGTGTTGACACAACACCCGTCATAACGCTCAGTATGTGACACAACACCCGTCATAACGCTCAGTATGTGACACAACACCCGTCATAACGCTCAGTATGTGACACAACACCCGTCATAACGCTCAGTATGTGACACAACACCCGTCATAACACTCAGTATGCGACACAACACCCGTCATAACGCTCAGTATGTGACACAACACCCGTCATAACACTCAGTATGCGACACAACACCCGTCATAACGCTCAGTATGTGACACAACACCCGTCATAACGCTCAGTATGTGACACAACACCCGTCATAACACTCAGCATGTGACACAACACCCGTCATAACGCTCAGTATGTGACACAACACCCGTCATAACGCTCAGTATGTGACACAACACCCGTCATAACGCTCAGTATGTGCCACAACACCCGTCATAACGCTCAGTATGTGACACAACACCCGTCATAACGCTCAGTATGTGACACAACACCCGTCATAACACTCAGCATGTGACACAACACCCGTCATAACACCCAGCATGCGACAACACCCGTCATAACACCCAGCATGCGACAACACCCGTCATAACACCCAGCATGCGACAACACCCGTCATAACGCTCAGTATGTGACACAACACCCGTCATAACGCTCAGTATGTGACACAACACCCGTCATAACGCTCAGTATGTGACACAACACCCGTCATAACGCTCAGTATGTGACACAACACCCGCCATAACGCTCGTTCCCCCGAAACAATCTCAAACAATTTGCTTTTCATCTGGCTATAATTTCGTCCGGAACTTCGTTATTCAATTTAATTTGTCACAAGCATCTCACATAACTCATTTCATACTCACATTTCGCCTTCTAAGTTAATGAAACAAGGACCCGCACTGTACAATACTAATTAATCTGCTTCCCATTTTGGTTTCCTTTTACAAATACACATTTTGCATTTAAGGCTTACAAAAGTTCATTCATGTTTATATAAAAGCAGTGGACGTAAGATAATACCTTGTAATCAGAGTACATACCTTGCACTTGGTATCATAACACCATTTTCTACAGCCATTGGATAATAATTTAGTTACACAATATTTATATATATATGTACACGATATTTAGTCACGCACTAACTATTCACAGTAATTATCCTGGTTATGAGTGGTAAATCACCTCAATCTCCATGTCGACGGCATATTTCATGAGGATCTTGGTGACCTCCACGTGACCGTTCTGAGACGCGGCCTGGAGAGCGGTGTGGCCGGCAAACACCCCGTTGACCTGCAACAACAAGCCGTACACTGTGTCCTGTGGCCAAAGAAAACTGTGGTCTTGCATTCCATATTTAATATTAATCCAATGTTACAAAGTTAGATCCAGACATTTGCCTGCTAGGCTGGTGAGCCAGACATTTGCCTGCTAGGCTAGTGATCCATTAGCCTGGTGGGGAGGGGTAATCCAGACATTAGCCTGGTTTGGAGGGGTGATTCAGACATTAGCCTGGTGGGGAGGGGTGATTCAGACATTAGCCTGGTGGGGAGGGGTGATTCAGACATTAGCCTGCTAGGCGGGGTGATCCAGACATTAGCCTGGTGGGGCGGGGTGATCCAGACATTAGCCTGCCTGGCGGGGTGATCCAGACATTTGCCTGCTAGGCTGGTGATCCAGACATTAGCCTGCGTGACGGGGTGATCCAGACATTAGCCTGCTAGGCGGGGTGATCTAGACATAAGCCTGATGGGGCGGGGTGATCCAGACATCTGCCTGATGCGGCGGGGTGGTCCCGACATCTGCCTGATGGGGCGGGGTGATCCAGACATTAGCCTGCTAGGTGGGGTGATCCAGACGTTTGTCAGGCCAGGTTGGTGATCTAGACCTACGTCGGCCTCCGGTCGCTGCAGAATCTCCTCCACCTTCTGGGCGTCCCCGTTGGCGGCCGACTTGACCAGCTCCTCGTTGACGTCACCAGACACGTGCGTCTCAAACAGCTTCTTCAGCAAGGCACTCAGGCGCTCTGCAACACCACGTGACACACTCAGACACCCACCGACTACACTTTGATGCTTAACCATATTATCAGACAAATAGTTCAGGTCCATAGTATAAATTCACAATAGCAAAATAACAGAATAGAATCTCATTAATTAAAGAAAATAATATATATTTCATTAAGTTTTTAATTGTACTTTAATCTATTATATATACCTATATGTGTATTTCTTACAATTGCTCTGTCAATATGTCAATGACACAAGCAAGAAAAGTCCTTTCACATTCTAAAAAGCGTCACAATTTTCTTTTTTATATATATTACCCTAACTATGATTTATATATGATTTATAGATTTATATATACAGATTCATATATATGTATATATATTTTATATAGATAGACGTATATATATATATATATATGCGCCCATCAGAAGACGAAAACGTATAACATTACTGCAAATCATCACAGGTGTATATCTAAGCGGGCGATGTTCACATGTCTGTTGCCAGGTATATCCTGGGGGCCCGTGTACCACGTGGGGTGCTTACCGCCCGACGAGTTGCCGACCGCCGTGCCGTCCGAGGAGGCGACCTTGGTGACGGCGGCCGGGTTGTATGTCCACGAGGTGCCGCACACCTCAACCTTCAGGTCGTTGTCGTGGTAGATCTGCTGTACGCGCCCGATTTTACCCAACGTCTGCAACCACAAATACACCGGGCGTCAGGGGGTGTTTATCACAAATACACCGGGAGTCAGGGGGTGTTTACCATAAATACACCGGGCGTCAGGGGGTGTTTATCACAAATACACCGGGCGCCAGGGGGTGTTTATCACAAATACACCGGGCGTCATGGGGTGTTTATCACAAATACACCGGGCGTCAGGGGGTGTTTATCACAAATACACCGGGCGTCAGGGGGTGTTTACCATAAATACACCGGGCGTCAGGGCGCCAGGGGGTGTTTATCACAAATACACCGGGCGTCAGGGGGTGTTTACCATAAATACACCGGGCGTCAGGGGGTGTTTATCACAAATACACCGGGCGCCAGGGGGTGTTTATCACAAATAAACCGGGCGTCAGGGGGTGTTTATCACAAATACACCGGGCGTCAGGGGGCGTTTATCACAAATACACCGGGCGTCAGGGGGTGTTTATCACAAATACACCGGGCGTCAGGGGGTGTTTATCACAAATACACCGGGCGTCAGGGGGTGTTTATCACAAATACACCGGGAGTCAGGGGGTGTTTACCATAAATACACCGGGCGTCAGGGGGTGTTTATCACAAATACACCGGGCGTCAGGGGGTGTTTATCACAAATACACCGGGAATCAGGGGGTGTTTACCATAAATACACCGGGCGTCAGGGGGTGTTTATCACAAATACACCGGGCGTCAGGGGGTGTTTATCGCAAATACACTGGGAGTCAAGGGTGTTTACCACAAATACACCGGCCGTCAGGGGGTGTTTATCACAAATGCACCGGGCGTCAGGGAGTGTTTATCACAAATACACCGGGCGTCAGGGGGTGTTTATCACGAATACACCGGGCGTCAGGGGGTGTTTATCACAAATACACCGGGCGTCAGGGGGTGTTTATCACAAATACACCGGGAGTCAGGGGGTGTTTACCATAAATACACCGGGCGTCAGGGGGTGTTTATCACAAATACACCGGGCGTCAGGGGGTGTTTATCACAAATACACCGGGAATCAGGGGGTGTTTACCATAAATACACCGGGCGTCAGGGGGTGTTTATCACAAATACACCGGGCGTCAGGGGGTGTTTATCGCAAATACACTGGGAGTCAAGGGTGTTTACCACAAATACACCGGGCGTCAGGGAGTGTTTACCACAAATGCACCGGGCGTCAGGGGGTGTTTATCACAAATGCACCGGGCGTCAGGGGGTGTTTACCATAAATACACCGGGCGTCAGGGGGTGTTGATCACAAATGCACCGGGCGTCAGGGAGTGTTTATCACAAATACACCGGGCGTCAGGGGGTGTTTATCACGAATACACCGGGCGTCAGGGGGTGTTTACCACAAATACACCGGGCGTCAGGGGGTGTTTATCACAAATGCACCGGGCGTCAGGGAGTGTTTATCACAAATACACCGGGCGTCAGGGGGTGTTTATCACGAATACACCGGGCGTCAGGGGGTGTTTACCACAAATACGCCGGGAGACTGGGGGTGTTTACCACAAATACGCCGGGAGACTGGAGGTGTTTACCACAAAAACACCGGGCGTCAGGGAGTGTTTACCACAAATACGTCAGGCATCAGGGGGTGTTTATCACAAATGCACCGGGCGTCAGGGAGTGTTTATCACAAATACACCGGGCGTCAGGGGGTGTTTATCACAAATACACCGGGCGTCAGGGGGTGTTTATCACAAATACGTCAGGCATCAGGGGGTGTTTATCACAAATGCACCGGGCGTCAGGGAGTGTTTATCACAAATACACCGGGCGTCAGGGGGTGTTTATCACGAATACACCGGGCGTCAGGGGGTGTTTACCACAAATACGCCGGGAGACTGGGGGTGTTTACCACAAATACGCCGGGAGACTGGAGGTGTTTACCACAAAAACACCGGGCGTCAGGGAGTGTTTACCACAAATACACCGGGCGTCAGGGAGTGTTTACCACAAATACACCGGGCGTCAGGGGGTGTTTATCACAAATACACTGGGCGTCAGGGAGTGTTTATCACAAATACACTGGGCGTCAGGGGGTGTTTAGCACAAATACACCGGGCGTCAGGGGGTGTTTATCATAAATACACTGGGAGTCAGGGGTGTTTATCACAAATACACTGTGAGTCAGGGGGTGTTTACCACAAATACACCGGCCGTCAGGGGTGTTTATCACAAATACACTGGGAGTCAGGGGGTGTTTACCACAAATACACCGGGCGTCAGGGAGTGTTAATCACAAATACACTGGGAGTCAGGGGTGTTTATCACAAATACACTGAGAGTCAGAGTCAGTACGCCATAAATGTCACAAATCATGATCTGCATGCCATACAACTGATCACAAGTGTTAACACTAATCAGATTCATGGTCTGCAGAAAGGTGCAAGTCCCTAGCCCCACCCACTGACTGGTAAAATGGCCCCGCCCACTGACCGGTAAAATGGCCCATCGACCCACCCACTTACCGGTAACAGGGCCCGTAGCCCCACCCACTGACTGGTAACATGGCCTGTAGCTCCGCCCACTGACCGGCAACATGGCCTATAGCCCCGCCCACTGACCGGTAACATGGCCTATGGCCCCCCCGTCCACTCACCGGTAACATAGCCTATAGCCCCGTCCACTGACCGGTAACCTGGCCTATAGCCCCGCCCACTGATGGCCTATAGTCCCACCCACTGACCGGTAACATGGCCTCCGCCCACTCCCCGTGGCCTCGCTGCATCATCTTGATCCTGTCGACCTCGCTGCAGATCTGGACGAGGTCGCCGACGGCGAACTGTTGGGTGGAGGTCGGGGGGATCTCGGCGGCGGCCGTGGAGGCTCCCGCAGTGTTCACCTTGGTCAGCACGGCCGGGTTAAACGTCCACCTGCAGGCAAGCAACAGTCGCAGTGTATCGGCACCAGGAGTGGTACTGATATCACTCCCCTACACCTGCATGGCTATCCGCAGTGTTTCTCCTAAGTACGACAGACAATGGACTGAAAAGTCACAGTACTTAAGAGGCCAGGGGCCGTATACATAATCCACTCGTAAGTTACGCACGACAAGTGCATTTTTGTCTTAGCCTCACCAGCTCGTTGTGGCGGTGCTCATGATTAAGAAATCCTCTTCAATATAATTTGAGCACTTTCCTAATTCAGATAATCTATTTCTTGTGATTACCCTTGTATTTAGAACCCGATAATCGCTCGACAAATCTTCCACTTAAGCTAAGTCTAGTGGCGTAACCTAAGTGGCGATTATGAATACGGCCCCTGGGGCGGTATTCATAATGCATTTTTGGCGTTACGCAAATCTACTTAGCACTAAGTACTAAATTTTCATCCAGAAGGCAGATTTTCTGAATTAGAAAAGTACCAAAATTTGATTGCATATCATTTCTGGATTATGCATTCGACGCGTACGAGCCTGAGAGACAGAAACGCAGTAATTTTTCGTGTGTGACTTGGGCGGATAATACCAGCCTTGAAGAGACGCATTGAGTGAACTGCTGGTCTGGAGTTGAGAGCCGCAGGTAGAGTTCTTCCAGACCCCGAGTACAGAGCTGACGAGCCACATAGCTTGACTTACCGGTTGCCACTTGGGTAGGAGACGACGATGTCGTGGTCCTCGTCAATGCCAACCACCGTGCCCGTCGTACCGAGGCACTAGAACCAAGGACCCAGGACAGTCAGAAACTGGTAATCATGAATATATAACGCTTTCCAAGGAGTGGACATATCTAATGATTTATATCTAAATGAATGCGTACTAAAAGATAAAATTGAAATTAGCGTTTTGTACTAAAATATATTTTTTCACATGATGTAAATTTTTCAAAATTGCTTCACCAGGGATAATAAAAATAGAGCCTGACATTGTCTACCCCACCCACCTCAAACATGCAATCCGTCCACCTGCCCACCTCAAATATGCCATCCGTCCACCCACCCACCTCAAACACGCCGTCCGTCCGTCCACTCACCCACCCACCTCAAACATGCCCTCCGTCCGTCCACCCACCCACCTCAAACAAGCCGTCCACCCAGCCACCTCAAACATGTCATCCGTTCACCCACTTCAATCATGCCGTCCGTCCACCCACCTCAAACATGCCGTCCGTCAACCCACCCACCTCAAACATGTCATCTGTTCACCCACCTCAAACATGTCATCCGTCCACCTACCCACCTCAAACATGCCATCCGTCCACCCACCTCAAACATGCCGTCCGTCCGTCCACCCACCCACCCACCTCAAACATGCCGTCCGTCCACCCACCCACCCACCTCAAACATGCCGTCCGTCCGTCCGTCCACCCACCCACCCACCTCAAACATGCCGTCCGTCCGTCCACCCACCCACCCACCCCAAAAATGCCGTCCGTCTACCCACCCACCCACCTCAAACATGCCGTCCGTCCACCCACCCACCCACCTCAAACATGCCGTCCGTCCGTCCACCCACCCACCCACCCCAAAAATGCCGTCCGTCTACCCACCCACCCACCTCAAACATGCCGTCCGTCCACCCACCCACCCACCTCAAACATGCCGTCCGTCCACCCACCCACCCACCTCAAACATGCCGTCCGTCCACCCTACCACCCACCTCAAACATGCCGTCCGTCCACCCACCCACCTAAAACATGCCGTCCGTCCACCCACCCACCCACCTCAAACATGCCGTCCGTCCACCCTACCACCCACCTCAAACATGCCGTCCGTCCACCCACCCACCCACCCACCTCAAACATGCCGTCCGTCCACCCACCCACCCACCTCAAACATGCCGTCCGTCCACCCGCCGTGGCCGTGTTGCAGAGACTGGACGATCTCGAAGTCGAGGTCGACGTTGACCTGGTCGCCGATCTGGAGCCCGCCTGGCCCTGCCCTGGAGCCGGGACCCTGCTCGCCTGGAACACACCGCAAACACACGTCGACGGGTAAAAACTAGGAATGAACTCAAAAAACAACAGAGCCACAACATCGACCATGTCTAAAACAATAAAACCTACAAGATCTGTAATTCAATGGTTTTAAAGTCGTCCAATGGACTTACCAAGGAGCGGTAGATGGTCCCTGTAGAAAGATCCACCCTTAGCATCATTGACCACTTTGAGATCAGACTGAAACATAAGAAGTATACTGAATAATTATTGCATTGTACTATTTTTTCATTGTATAACAGATATCTGTCACAATTTATGTTAGCCAGGAAATCGCCAATTTACAGTAATTTGATAAACCCCTCGTTGCAAACCGGCATTAGTTTACACCATGATGATTACTCTTGGCACTCGAGAAGTGACGATATGATTATTAGTCTGCGAACGGTGCCAGTTGATATTAAAGAATATAAATATGAGTTACTCCTAATACTAAAGGAGCTGCCAGTCCTTAAGAAGTCCATCAATCACGGGCCACGAAATCCATCTTTAACTAATGCACCGCGAGTAATACGTGAGCTACACAGTAGCAACGTTTCGCAATCAAATGGAAATACGATCGCCATTAAAACACCAATCGTGTTGCATTTAAGTACAAGAATCACGCTAAATGCGTCTCTCTCTGGCCATGACGACACAAGTGCCTACCATTCCCTCGAAGCCGACTCGGTACAGGTTCTTGGCCCCGTTGTCCCACAAGACGTAGGCGGCACTCCTCGGACTCGCGGCGCTCCAATCCTGAGGAAACACAACAGCTTACTGAGCGAGGTCCACACGACGTCCATTTAACACTGTCTAACGCCACAGCGCCCACTCACGGCTAACTGTATTCATTCATAAGACAAACAGTATTGTCATTCCATACAAATTACATTACTTAACCAGGGTTTGGCATGATGGTTTGCGTAAACAGATGTATTAGGAGCTTCATTTAAAAAGTTAAAGACTTGTGATTAGCTTTGTAGCATCGGCATCAGCGCCTGAACATGCCAACTCGAGATCAGCAGAACTTGACGCAGTCAGCACATTGATATCGGTTACTTTGGTCCAGATTATTGCTCCTAACAGAATGATACGAATTGGTGTTTTAAGCAGCTTTTGTGCACACAAGCAATGAAGAAAAACAATGCAAACATCCAGACTAATCTACATATCCGTGATCTCGGTCCAGTGGCTATTCAATTGCCTCATCCTGACATTAGCACTGTGACCTTTCCATCATGGTGACCTTACAATATGACCTTTCCTCCAAAAGAATCTGCATTTCTGTGACTTTATCGCCATGTTGATGTGCCTTGCCCCAATTTCACTTGCATTCTTGTGATCTTCCCCTTATCGCGATCTGTATTATCATTACCTTGTGATCTTCCCCTTATCGCGATCTGTATCATCATGACCTTGTGATCTTCCCCTTATCGCGATCTGTATCATCATGACCTTGTATTCTTGTGATCTTCCTCTTATCGCGATCTGTATCATCATGACCTTGTATTCTTGTGATCTTCCCCTTATCGCGATCTGTATCATCATGACCTTGTATTCTTGTGATCTTCCCCTTATCGCGATCTGTATCATCATGACCTTTTATCCTTACGATCTTCCCCTTATCGCGATCTGTATCATCATGACCTTTTATCCTTACGATCTTCCCCTTATCGCGATCTGTATCATCATGACCTTTTATTTAGCAAGACTTGTATCACGGTGACCTTGCCGCTATACTAACCTGTATCTCTGTGACCTTGCCCCTGCGTCCATTGCCCCCATCCTGGTCTTCCCACTGCCAGTCTACACCTCGTACGACGCGAGCGCCAGGAAAGATACCCCGAGCTGTGACCTTCTTGCTTTTTCGTCGAGGATCCAATAAAACTCTGAAACCATTAGACTTTTACTTGAATTTAGCTGAATGCAACATTTACTTTATAATTGATTTTTCTGTGGTTTGTTTGAGAAGTAACACCTTAAATTATGAAGGCCTTATTGTGTAAATGGGTTGAGCAAATCCATGCCCCCAGAGAGGACATTGTATGCTACATGACTATGTGATAGAATAGTGCTGTAGCACCTAACATAGCAATGAGAAATATGAAGTTACCTTTCACTTCCTGGAGTATTTATCCTAAAAAAACGATGCCTCAAGTTGTGCTTGTCTCCATGGTAACAGACAGAACACAAATCATAGTTGGGACATTCTGCACATTTCCATCGTATTCCAAATATAGGTTGCTGCCGGCAGGTATCACACATAGTGCCATCATGTTTCATACCTGAAAAAAAATCTTTCTTTAAATATCAAATAGATCATGTTAATAATTAGAGGTGCACATAATTTTACTGCAATTTCCTGGTACTGTTTTTCAGCAATCACTCTTTTTCAATCTGCTTTCACTGACTGGGCAGATATCTGCTACCACCCTCAAGGAGGGAAATGAATAAAAGTTATAATATATATAAACAGTGTCTTTTTTTCTCATAAATTTATATCAGTTACCATGTCCTATAAATAATCAACAAATAATACGTGTACAATAAGGTAACTATTTATACTTCACAGAAAATATATTTAATATATTTGAATATATATTAATAAAAAGCTATATCTGCATAAATATATGCAAAACTTCTCTATATCTTCTAAAAATCCTAAAGAACAAATAAACAGAGGGAACACTCCTTTTAATGGATAAAAACATGAAGCAATGATGGATTGAATAGATGTTTGGATAGACTACCAGTAAAGGTTTGACTGCACTACCAATAAAGGTTTGACTGCAAATGCTATAGATACTCCATTTTGCTTATTTCATATTAGCATGATGGTTGTGGGGTAGGGAAGGTGGTCTATTAGGATGGGGAGGGGTGTAGGCAGGGGGTACATGCAGTCACATAGACAGAAAACTATCTGTGTGGAATGTATCCTGGGGATTGTTTCATACACAGGCACTTGGTTTATGGGATGGATGTCTCGGGCCAGTGTGTAAGCAAGCTCTGAGGTTTAAACCAAAACACAAAAATGTTAAAGACTTATTTTAGCCCTAAATGATGCTGTCACAATAAAACTTAGGTTTCTTCAGATGCTGCACAGTCAAATACTTATAAATAAATACTATTTATCTATATCAATATGCCAATTAACAAGGATCGTTTGGTCAAACTTTTGCAGAAATCAATTTTGTTCTGGCAACAATAAAAGATAGAAGTATTGTGGAATGCTGCAGAAAAGGGTTTCTTTAGCAAAGATGGTGGCATGTACACACATATAAAATTGATGTGATCTGAAAGACTTATTCAATCAAAGGCTGTAAACGAAATTTCCAACATATCTAGCATCCATTTGACCAAGGTATTTATACTTGTGGTGAGGGCTGTTATTCAAATGATCTATTGCCCACTGGCAACCTGGCAGAAGTCTCAATTACCCCTCGAAATCTTGCACCCACGGCTGCCAGCCATGATATGAGATGTTGGTGTGGGGTGGGAGGGGGATTACTTGCTGTGCTGGCATGGCTGGCTGATGAAGTCCATGGAGGAATTGGATAGGGGAGGGGGCCAGATTAAGTGGCGGCGGGTTGAAGGTGGGGGTAATAAAAGCTCTTGAGAGAAGTGGAAATACCTCAGTCAAATGGGTACTAAATATATTGGATTTTTGTTATCATATTTCAATCGAATAGGCTTGACAGACTTCATTGATTATATATGCATATGTTGTGTATATGCCACTTCACTACCCATCTTCACTACCCTATTCCATATTTTCTAGGGTTTTCCACTTCAGCCTTTTATTGATAGCCACTTTGTTTTGTCGTAAGATAGAGGAAGGGGTATAAAGTGATAGGGAGGAGGTAAAGGTATAGTCAGAGAGTTTAATTACTAGTTTACTTTTAACATGTTGCTTTCAAAAAGGCTGTATTATATATTTTTTTTGATAATAAACCTATTATATATATTTTATGCCCTATAATCAGTGAGTATGTCATACTTGTGGTAAACTAGCCACCCCTCCCTAGCATTCGTAGTAATAAGCGAAAAAAATAACAGTATGACAGTATTTAGGTTTCTGGGCTTGCGCTAGGATATTTTTTTCATTAGCCAATTTGGCTAATTCCGTGGAAAAACATTAGCCAAAATTAGCCAAATATATTGGTTATAAATTGGTTATGTGTTTGTAGTTGAAATTTTATATTCGCCAGTTTGGCGGGTGTCCAGGAAGTTCTTATCGCCAAATCCCGAATTTTCTCGCCAAATGGCTATTGGCGAATGCTAACGCGAGCCCAGGGTTTATACGTCAAATAGTAGCAGGCAGAAGGTAGACATTGGGCAGAAATAATATAGATAATAATATTGACCGGGAGCTACTGAATAACGGGACATAAATGTTAAGGATAATTTCAACATATAAGATAATTAGAATTATTTCTGTACATCAGTCTTTAACGACACGCGTCCGCTCAGTTATTTTGCACATGTTTGTTGATTACAAATGAATGTTATAATTTCAACATATATGATAATTAGAATTGTTTCTGTACGTCGGTCTTTAACGACACACGTCCACTCAGTTATTTTGCTCATGTTTGTTGATTACAAATGAATGTTATAATGTCAACATATATGATAATTAGAATTGTTTCTGTACATCGGTCTTTAACGACACGCATCCGCTCAGTTATTTCGCGCATGTTTGTTGATTACAAATGAATGTTATAATTTCAACATATACGATAATTAGAATTGTTTATATACATCGGTCTTTAACATCACGCTTCCGGTACTATATTGGTACAGATTGCATCTAGACATGTTGTTGTTATTCCAACTGAGATACATATACGCCATATACACATTTTTGTCAGCGTGCTTTAGCTGCAATTTGCGTATTCTGTACTGGATACAATAATACTTGAAAATTGTAGAGGCTCGGACATGCCACATGTCCATGAAAGTTGGCGAATGATAGCTGTTGTTGTTAGGTCAGTAGAGGGTACGAACAAAAACGGGAGTGCATAAAGCTTAAGTCTAGTAGGTGCCGGTGGGTGGGGGGGGTGGGCCAGTAAAGCCGGAGTCTGATGAATGTCGATGGGGCGCGAGGCTGCAGGAGTCGGGTGTGGGGGATGAGCAGAGAGGAGTCCATTAACCCTGGTTGGTATGGGTGGAATTGGATACTGCCGTGACTGATGTTAAGAGCAGCGTATTATAGGTTTCCCGGGCAGAGTTCGTTCTCTTGCTACTAATGGGAAGTTGTGGACGCGAGACAGTACGGGATTTGTTTGTTTTGATGACGGTTCGGGTGATAAGGCGTTGGGAGAAATATTATTACTGTTGGCACCAAGCCAGGTAGCCCGCCGTAGGCGATAGTATGCCGCGGGATAAGGTGATAAGTACCCCGCAGTTGTGTTGACACATGCGATAGCTTTGACACATCAAAGAGCGGCGGCTGGATATTAATAGGTTCAAGGTAGCTGCTGGTGCCAATGGGCTCTTGCATGCTGCGGCATAGTGGGACAGACAGCTTCATTTTATTAGTATAGATATAAAGGTATATATTTTAAGTTGAATAAAGGTACATACTCATAATGGCAAAATGGCCAAAGTATTTAAGGGAGGTGGGGGGGAGGGGGGGGGAAAGAGGGATGGAATGGTGGGGGGATGGGGTGGTTGAGCTATGAGCGAGCAGATTTGTCTGCGCTTCAACATGCTCAATGGCCGAATGAGAGGGAGGTGGGGTCAGCTCGGCAAAGGCATTAGTGATTTCGTAGTAGTAGTACTGGGAGTCATTTTAAGTTGAATAAATTTGTTGTCAAATATGTATAAGTTTCAGTTATCTTTTGCTGCCAAATCACCCATCAATCACACCAAAAAAACCATTGCAAACAACTCCACAATAGCCTTGGGGTCACTGACAAGACAATGCAAACAGCAACATCGACAGTCCAATGGCTGAGGTACAGACTAATCCTCTTACGGCTCGACTAACTCGGACCAGCGCCTGTTCACCTATGGTAGGGGGTGGTGACAGCGACTCAGCTGTTATGCCGTTCGGCTATTCTGCATAGCATTCAATATAAAAGGTACAAACCTGTTGGAGCACTGTCCAAAATGCGCAAATCAAATGCACCAGCACATCTATAGTTTGCAGCTGTTCCATTATCCCAAACAACAACAACTTCTTCTGGAGACTCAAAATTTCTGACAGTACCAACATGGCCTTCCCCTCCATCCTGTTTACCCCATTTCCAGTCGGGCCCTCTGACAACTCGGGCCCCCACCCCCTCCATCATGTTAACCCTAACAACCCTCGTGGAGGCTCCATTGGAGCCCTCCACCGAGTGCTCATTGATGGAGTTGTCATTGGTAGCCAGTTTGATTGCGTATTGCAAAGTCTGGTATTAAGGGGCGTGGGGCAACTTGTCTGGCAAAATAATATTAAGAACGATTCTTAATAATGAACCTAGCAAATGGTGGCCGGAAGTAAACAGAAATGGAGGTCCCTGCGATGAGAACGTTTACATGACGTTCAAGTTTCAATGTCTGTGCCAGTGCACTGTTGCACGAGATTTCGCAAGCGATCGAAAAGGAACGATGTAACAAATTACGTTAAGTTGAACATTAATTTATGTAGTTATGTATTCGTGTGTTAACCAGCTTCAAATAAAGAACATTAATCTATAGTAGTCTAACATGAAAAAAACGCGAACTTCTTTGTAAACGAGAAGAAAATCTAGCGTCGAAAAATGACCCCAGCGGGGTTGTTATGCTGGTATCATCTCGTGGCAATTTATTTACCACAGAATTATAGATACCGCTATTAAACCTCAAATTCTAAAAATAATTTTGACACAGGCAAAGTTAGTAATCTGACTTGTGCTATGAAGGGCTATTATGCAGCTCTATCCAGCTTTGCAAACGTTGCATAGTGCCTGCTCTACAACGTTAGTTAGTCAGTTGGCTTCTAAAATTGGTTCACTTCAAAAATCAGAATGAATCTTAAAACGAAAATGACATTGAGCATATTATGAACATGTTTTAATATTGTCCTCATTGTATCGATTTTTTTTTTCCTTGTGGCATTAGCAAAATTGTGTAATTGAACGACAATTATGAGGACTCGTCCATCTACCTCTAGTGCTGTCATTAGAAAATGTCTGTTCCTGCGAGGAAGCTGCGATCGCGTAGGCGAGTTGCAGCGTTCAATTTTTTGTCAAATATATCACTGGATGGGACCCACAGGGACACAAAATATTCTATTTTCTTGAAAAGAGGCTTAGATACACAGATTAAACGCCCTGTTGGATCAAAACTGGGCGAGACCGGTGTTGCAGAACGAAAGGAAGCTTCTGCTTCAGACGACTGCGAGGCCGACAATGTCGGGGATGGAGAGGTGTTCCTCCCCAATCCGAAAGAGAACATTCAGGGTATCCTGACAGCGCGGGATGAAAATGTCTCAAAGAGGAACCGGTATGTTTTCAATCAAATAAATATTGCTTCTCTTAAGCAGATAACTAGATATTATATGTTTTGGATGTTGTGTGATTGGTTTCATGTGATTTGCTTTCCCTGCCTTGAATTCTCAGAATGTTGATTGTGGATCAAGCCAGGGACAGGTTATGCCTTATACTATAGGCTGCTGCTTAGTCTTATAGTGTAAGTTTCATCTCTAGTCCTAGACTAGTGGCTGGAAGCTACGTCATCAGATATAGAATTAGGATGAGGCCTCAGCTATAAATTTATGGCTTACGGCCAGTTAGGCGTAAATAAAGTTAAATATAAGAAACTGAAAACTATAGATCTATATCTAAGTTTCATAGATGTAATACTGTCTACTCTGATTTAGGTCTAGTTGCTGAGTGATGTTGTTATCTACAGCAGCTTATTTGCAGGATTAATCTATTTTATGTCGCAAATCCAATTTAAAAAAAGATAACATGACAGAAATATATGTTTAAAGTTTATTGTAATTATTTAAAAGATCTAACTTTGCCAGATAGCTCTATTATAATATTTATGTTCAGATACCTTTAATAAGCTTATTTATCAGCTTATGGTCTAGCTTCTATAAAAGGTTAGGTATCCTGTCATTTTCTTGGCTCAAAGTTAGAAGATGTTAAAATAGTTCAATACATTATTATATTAATTATAAATCCTTTTTTTAAGACAATGAAGCAAAGCTTGGACTTATTTAATATTAGATTGATTCCAAGTTTGCTTTCCAAAAGTATTACCTTAGCCTCTATGTTTTAAATGTGATGTAATGATAAAAGTAAAGAAATGCATTAATTGCTGCCCCCTTGTAACAATATGTAATGGTATTATCGCAGAGATGACATAGTAAATAATGAATAGCTCCATGAGGTAGATCAGCCTCTTTAAACTGAGTCTGACTTGAAGCTTGTATAGAAACTACTAAATATAATGCTGCAAGAAATTCACCAACTGGTTTGATTAAAATAAATAGTATTATAGATATTTTTTTCCCTCCAAATTTCCTTTTGTGATGTGTTCTTTTTTTCTTTCTGCATTATATGAGATGTCTCTTCATCTACTCTTCCCCATCTCACTAAGGTCATTAATGGCATAGTCTGATCTTAAAATGGTGTGATCAACCCACTTGCTGAGGGTAGTTTTTGATGAGGTTTCAACTTAAACAAATTACATACCTGGGTATACCTAAGTATCAGGAGTATCTACCCAAAACAAGATAACTTTTTTCTGACCTAAACTTTGGCACCTTTTGCAGATCACCCCTTTCTTCACCTGTTCAAACTTTGCATACTCCCTGCCCAGGTGCTTGGCTGGCAGAGTGAGGGGTAGAGCGTAAAGGCGTTGTACAGTTAGTCAGTCTAAAATCCACTTTTGTGGCTATCCCTTATGCTGCAACCTCACTTCTCCCTGCACAGGGGTGTGACCACTAGTTGATTTACCTACTGGTAGAAGGTGGTCAGTGGTGCAACCATGTCTTTAAGGGGTATGATTAGCCATCAGGGTGACCTGAATTAGTAGCAATATTCTGCTGATCCAATTTGCATGATCTTCGATAACCTCTTATGCTAAGTTTATTAATTCCATTTGCTGTTTCTTCTTCTTAAGACTTGGTAGACTCATGCTAAAATGGACTTAAAACTTGACTTGATTCTGATTGAATTTACAGCATATGTAAACTGTACAATCAGTATCTATAGCTCTTTTGTGATTGATATCTGAGTTACAAGGGAAAGTAGTTTACTATCAAACGCCATTGATATTTTTGTACCATAATATGGTTTTATCATTATATGTGGGTCAAATGCAGGGATAGATTTTTTTAAAAGCTACAAGAGAAAGATATCTTTCATGTTGCTCCCATATATCTACTTTAATTTTTTATCTGATGGTATAGAAGTATGATTTTGTGGATCAGAGTAGGATTGGATGATATATGCTGTTACTCCAGAGCCAGCTCATACTCTGGTGACAGACCCAAACCTAGAAGGATGCGGCTCCTCACATCTGTATCAATATCAGAAGATGATCCTACAGAAATAGTAAAACCTCTTGGTGGAAAAACAGCCATCTGCTCTCAAAACAACATCTCCAGTTGTAAGTTTGCTGAAGTGTCATTCAACTAATTCTGGGCTCTAAGGTTATAACTATAACACTTTAAATGGTCAAAATTAGTACAGTAAATTCCTGTTTTAAAGTGTACTAATGTAATGCTGCAACTATAAGTTAGGATGATGACCTATTTTTATTTTTTATTATTTAATTATTAGGGAATAATTAGCTTAATTGCAGTTAGGGTAGTTTCCACATTATCTGTACAGTGATATTTATATAGTTTCATAAGTTTTTGGTTTTTAATTACTCGTACCTAACAAATGGTATTCTTGACCATGCATGCCTTGGCAAAACTCCCACAGTCTGTGATAGGAATTTGCTGATGTTCTTACTAACAACCTTTCATGACATCCCAGATTATCCTTGATGCTTTCTTAAATATAGGTACCAGTATTATCTGTTGAAGCTTTATGACACATCTAGCCAAATTCTAAGGTTCCTGATTCCTATTAACTGGTAATTTGGAATATATGAATGATATTTTGCAGTATTGGTAGAGCTTCCTCTAAGCTATCTGCCTACTGTTATGCCTGTGTATGGACTATGGGAGAGACCATGGCCAGCTGTCATGATGCCTTCCGGGCACAATTTCATGTTGCATGTTATTTTCACAGATAGATAGTGTTAGTTTGGTTGTTACTGTGTTTTGTGTTCCTCCTCATGACCGACTAACTACAGTTTCTGGCTCCCGTGTGCGCCACAAGTCCACATCAGGCTCCACAAGCTCAGTATCTTCTGGGCCCAAGCCCCCAGGGCCTGTGAAAGAAGTACGCTTTATAAATCCTGACAAGCAAAAGTTCAATACCCGGGACAGGTAGGTGGAGACACTGCTGTTAAATATTTCTGTGTGTGGAATAAAAGTCCCCTATGTATGGGTTATAGCCTTCTTCATTCCAGCTGTATGTTAACATCTCTTTTCCATCTTTTCGTGTTCGGTTTTAAGAGTTGTTTATGCTTTTCTTGCCCTCACACTAGCAAGCACCTGGCAATGTGCTCTCCAAGGTACGAAACTGTCGCTCAGCAGACAATCGTTCTCCAGACAGTCACTCAGCAGACAGTCGCTCACCAGACAGTCGCTTACCAGACAGTCACCAGACAGTTTCTCATCAGGCAGTCCCTTGAATAAGATATTTGCAGTATATGTGGACGTGTCAATTGACATCAAATGACATCGTGTCAAATGACTTTGTGTCCAATGACATCGTGTCCAATGACATCGTGTCCAATGACATCGTGTCCAATGACATCGTGTCAAATCACATCCTGTCCAATCACATCCTGTCCAATCACATCGTGTCCAATGACATCGTGTCCAATGACATCGTGTCCAATGATATCGTGTCCAGTCACATCGTGTCCAGTCACATCGTGTCCAATCACATCGTGTCCAATCACATCGTGTCCAATCACATCGTGTCTAATCACATCGTGTCCAATCACATCGTGTCCAATCACATCATGTTCAATCATAGTCAAAATAGATAATTTTATGTGGGATGGGAAACGCTCTAAGATATCGAGGATGCAACTTGCACAGAAGTATTCGGATGGGGGTATTCAATTAACATGTCTTGACCTTTTTATCAAAGCCCTCCGTTTATCGTGGATAAAGCGACTGGAAACATCGGTCGGAAACTGGCAGAGTGTTGCAAAACATGTTTTAGGTGAAAAGAACAGCATTTTGTTATGGCAGTTAGATCCCAAGTCTTTAATCGCATTGTCTAAAAAAATATCCAGCAGCTTTTGGAAAGAAATCATAAGTGACTGGGGAAAGTATAAACGACAAGACTACTTGCATGGTAACGAAATGAAGTATACCTTTTGGAATTCACAGTATCTTAGACATAGTAATATTATAGCTTTTAAGAATCATCTTGTTGCCAGTAACTGTACTCTAGTAATGGATTTGTTTGGTGATCAGGGGGAACCGCTGACACAAGAGAGTTTCAATATGAGGTATAATATTAATTTAAACTTTTTGGATTATCAGTGCCTCAAGCAACAGGTTATCAGTCATTGGTATAAACGTTCTTGTTACCCAACAGTGCCAACTGATAGAAACTTAGATATATGTGTGGCAGAACTGATGGATTCGCAACGTTGCTGTAATTATGCATATAGGAAGTTAGCAACGAAAGTCGACTTAAATCAAGGGAGAAGAAATAAGTGGGAAGAAACCCTCCACGAGACAATAGATAACTTGTCTTGGAAAAATATCTACCTACTACCTTATAGAGTAACTAATGAAACAAGGGCTAGAAGTTTCCAGTATCGATTTTTGCAACGTATTTTACCTACAAATAAGTACCTGGAAATGTGTGGTTTAGCTGAAAGCGACTTGTGTTATTTTTGCAGTTCTCACATAGAAACCATCGAGCATTTGTTCTGGCGCTGTAAGCATGTAAACGAATTTTGGCAAAAGATCATCACAGTCCTGCAGCCTGGGTTCGACTTTGACTTAAAATTTTTAATTACAGAAAAACATGTCTTGCTGGGAGTCACTGAGAAAACAACAGCAGTTATAAACCACGTGATACTGTTAATTAAACAATATATTTACGCCACCAAATGTAAAAACGTAACTCTCAGTGTAGCAGGTGCCTTAAGCAGAATGAAACAAATATACATGATAGAAAATTTGTCAACTTGTGTTCAGAATTCTAAGACGAAATGGAGTAGTTTGATAGGGATTTTCAACCGTGTATGAGTTTTATGTATTGCATTGCCAGTTTTTCCTGAAATAAAGAAAAAAAAAAAAAAAAAAAAAAAAAAACATCATGTTCAATCACATCATGTCCAATGACATGTCCAATCACATCGTGTCCAATCACATCGTGTCCAATCACATCATGTCCAATCACATCGTGTCCAATGACATCATGTCCAGTCACATCGTGTCCAATCACATCGTGTCCAATCACATCGTGTCCAGTGACTTCGTGTCCAATGACATCGTGTCCAATCACATCTTAAGCAAACCACGAAAACCCAAACTCCTGCCAATGAACAAAAGCAAACGCAAATGCAGAAAGGATCCTCTCTCTAGTGGTATAACCTGATGATGACTTTATTTAAGTACCGGTACCTTATTATCATAGCTTGATATGCCGAGGTGTCCTGTGACATTAACGGGTGAGGCGTTGTTTCTGTATCCAGCAGAATGGTGTTGGTATCGGGCCGCAAGGGCCCCGTGGTGATCTACTCGGCTCTGCCCTACAGCAAGAAGGACACCAGTATCAAGTAAGTGCGATTAAGTAAAGTGACAATGATAAAGCGTACGCGAAATGAGAAGGACATAGAGTACATAAACTAATAAGGACATATAGTACATAAACTAATAAGGACATAGAGTACATAAACTAATAAGGACATAGAGTACATAAACTAATAAGGACATAGAGTACATAAACTAATAAGGACATAGAGTACATAAACTAATAAGGACAGAGTACATAAACTAATAAGGACATAGAGTACATAAACTAATAAGTGCATAGAGTACATAAACTAATAAGGACATAGAGTACATAAACTAATAAGGACATAGAGTATATAAACTAATAAGGACATAGAGTACATAAACTAATAAGGACATAGAGTACATAAACTAATAAGTGCATAGAGTACATAAACTAATAAGGACATAGAGTACATAAACTAATAAGGACATAGAGTATATAAACTAATAAGGACATAGAGTACATAAACTAATAAGGACATAGAGTACATAAACTAATAAGTGCATAGAGTATATAAACTAATAAGTGCATAGAGTACATAAACTAATAAGGACATAGAGTACATAAACTAATAAGGACATAGAGTATATAAACTAATAAGGACATAGAGTACATAAACTAATAAGGACATAGAGTACATAAACTAATAAGGACATAGAGTACATAAACTAATAAGGACATAGAGTATATAAACTAATAAGGACAGAGTACATAAACTAATAAGGACATAGAGTACATAAACTAATAAGGACATAGAGGACATAAACTAATAAGGACATATAGTACATAAACTAATAAGGGCATAGAGTACATAAACTAATAAGGACATAGAGTACATAAACTAATAAGGACATAGAGTACATAAACTAATAAGGACATATAGTACATAAACTAATAAGGACATAGAGTACATAAACTAATAAGGACATAGAGGACATAAACTAATAAGGACAGTACATAAACTAATAAGGACATAGAGTACATAAACTAATAAGGACATAGAGTACATAAACTAATAAGGACATATAGTACATAAACTAATAAGGACATATAGTACATAAACTAATAAGGACATAGAGTACACAAAATGATAATGTTCTAGAGTACATGAAGTGATAATGTTCTGACTAAACAAAGCGGGTACCAGGCGGCGGTCGTGGTCTGCGGTCCTTGAAGTGTCTATTGGTTTGTTGTCAGAACTGAGGTGGTCAGTGTGCAGCGCGTTCGCCACTCCTCCGGGGGCAGCAAGGAAGCACTGCTGAACCTGGGACTGCTGGCCGTGGAGAAGGTGGAGGATGGACAGGTAGGCTCAACACAATGGGACAATCTCAGAGACACGTATGCAGAACTGATTGCAAAATGTCACAGTATCCGCCATTTTATCTATGAGAGCACCTTTCCCCCATTCTACAGTACCCACCATTATATTTAAGAGAGCACCTTTCCCCCATTCTACAGTATCCACCATTATATCTAAGAGAGCATCTTTCCCCCATTGTACAGGATCCACCATTATATCTAAAAGAGCACCTTTCCCCCATTCTACAGTATCCACCATTATATCTAAGAGGGCACCTTTCCCCCATTCTACAGTATCCACCATTATATCTAAGAGAGCGCCTTTCCCCCATTGTACAGGATCCACCATTATATCTAAGAGAGCACCTTTCCCCCATTCTACAGTATCCACCATTATATCTAAGAGGGCACCTTTCCCCCATTCTACAGTATCCACCATTATATCTAAGAGAGCACCTTTCCCCCATTGTACAGGATCCACCATTATATCTAAGAGAGCACCTTTCCCCCATTCTACAGTATCCACCATTATATCTAAGAGGGCACCTTTCCCCCATTCTACAGTATCCACCATTATATCTAAGAGAGCGCCTTTCCCCCATTGTACAGTATCCACCATTATATCTAAGAGAGCGCCTTTCCCCCATTCTACAGTATCCACACTTCCGGGGTATGCGGGTTTCGGTAAGGTTCTTCGCGGTATGGTCAGTGCGTGTGTGTCTGTGGGGATGGGGGGGGGGGGTCAAGTTTGCTGACAGACACCCTCGGGACGTTGGATACGATAATGCTTCTATGTTAGGGCGAACCTTCAGTATAGATCACGTGAACCCGCGCCGAACTAATCACAATAATCTATGTCAATTCCATAAAATCAAAGATGGACCTTAAGTAGTGAAGTATTTTTGGTGTGTGATTGCGACCTATTCTGTGGCAGGACGTGTCCTACAGCCAGTTCCTGGTGCCGTCCAAGCCCCGACACTGCTACACGGGCAGGGCCGCCACCGCCGCCGTCAACCCCTCCGACGGCACTCCACACGTCCCCCCGGAGTCGGCCCAGTCCTCCCCAGGTAGGCTGCACCGTCAGGGTCGCTACTGCACCCCTGCCGTGGTAACTATCACGCGAAAGGTCATTTAAGATGCATCCGAGATAATTGTGATCTTTTTGTGTCTGATAGGCTTAGAGTCTTGTGGGGACGAACTGTTGAGAAATGAATTCGATGTGTGTAGAAAATGTTTCGTCTTCGCTCAATGTTCATACAATACACTTATAACGGGGCTGCGCACTATCCGGCTTGACCTTGGTCGCTTCAGCCTGGGGGATCATTGGTTGATACATATTGTTCTGTTATGTTAATGCCGATGTTTTGTTTGTTGCATGTTCAGTGTACTACAGCTCGTTCAGACGTTACAAAAGACCTGGTAACCTAACACTTGTTAAACCTTAGTTTAGTTATTCTTCTTTCATCGACATCTTAGTATGTTGAAGAAGGAGAGACACCCAATTTATTGCTTGATGCTGATTGCATTATACGACCCATTGATTACACGCATCATTGAATGACCGTGTTGTGATCGCATTTACAGTGGTATTAGTTGGTCGTGTTGTAATATCCGTTACAGAAGATCTATGGATTGGCATTGTTGTGATATCAGTTACAGAAGATCGATAGATTGGCAGTGTTGTGATATCAGTAACAAAAGATCTATAGATTGGCAGTGTTGTGATATCAGTTACAGATGATCTGTAGATTGGTAGTGTAGTGATGGCAGTTACAGATGATCTGTAGATTGGCAGTGTTGTGATATCGGTAACAAAGGATCTATAAATTGGCAGTGTTGTGATATCAGTTACAGATGATCTGTAGATTGGCAGTGTTGTGATAGCAGTTACAGAAGATCTATAGATTCGCAGTGTTGAGATATCCGTTACAGAAGATCTATAGATTGGCAGTGTTGTGATAGCAGTTACAGAAGATCTATAGATTTGCAGTGTTGAGATATCCGTTACAGAAGATCTATAGATTCGCAGTGTTGTGATATCCGTTACAGAAGATCTATAGATTGGCAGTGTTGTGATATCAGTTACAGATGATCTGTAGATTGGTAGTGTTGTGATGGCAGTTACAGAAGATCTATAGATTCGCAGTGTTGTGATATCAGTTACAGAAGATCTATAGATTCGCAGTGTTGTGATATCAGTTACAGATGATCTGTAGATTAGTGGTGTTGTGATGGCAGTTACAGAAGATCTATAGATTCGCAGTGTTGTGATATCAGTTACAGAAGATCTATAGATTGGCAGTGTTTTGATATCAGTTACAGATGATCTGTAGATTGGCAGTGTTGTGATATCAGTTACAGATGATCTGTAGATTAGTGGTGTTGTGATGGCAGTTACAGAAGATCTATAGATTGGCAGTGTTGTGATATCAGTTACAGAAGATCTATTGACTGGGAGTGTTGTGATATCAGTTACAGAAGATCTAGTCGGTCGATCATTAATGTTTGGTGTTGTGATTACATTTACCGAGTTCCGTTTATTGACTGTTAGATGTTAATTGATTGGCCATGTTGTGAACATGTTGCTGTTTCATTGATTGACCATGTCGTAATTGCTTTGTTAGACCTCCAATGTCCCTATTGAAAACCGCACCGTGTGTTGTTGGCTTGATATGCGTATCGTTGTAAGAAGGTTGTAAGAAATGATGGGAAGCAACATCGAGACATAGCTTTTTCTTACAAGCTTACTATATGGTCTGGCTGTCTGCGGCTATTAACACCCATTTATGTTGGCTAGCATTTCGTTCTAACTGAGAACCATGCCAGCTTGAGCACTAAAGCTCTAATATTGCTTGACTTTCAGGATGCAATGTTTTCATGAGTATGATGATTTTAGATGTGTCCTGTTAGAAAAGCCGCAGGTCACTGGGCGTATCTCACTTTGATATCTCCCGCACTAAAAGACGTGTATTTCCCATGGTATAACCTTTGATTTCTGTGAGCATTCCTCATTGATTCAGTATAGCTCACATATTACTTCCGCTTGTATATTACTATAATGCTGAATTTTGTGGAGGCTACATGGGCCGATGTCGTGTGGCGACGTGCATGTGTTGGTGGTCGGCCAAGACGCTGCCGGGGATATCATGTTGAGACAACTTACCCAGGGGTCATGTGACTACAACACGGTCGCTAGTCGATATCAAACTGCACGAACGCGTTAAATCAAACAATTAACAGCTATTTAAAGTAATTAACAGCTATTTCCTCGGACCGGAATACCCATATATCAGCAAACAGATTTTTGCAAGGACGCAAATGCTTTATTTTTGCTGTGTTAATGTTAAGCCGTGGTGAAGCAATGCACTTTTTACTTGGCCCCCCCTCCCCGCGCCCTGCTCCAGGAACCATGATGGACGCCCGGGAGCTACCGTTTTTCCGTAGCTTTTCCCACGATCCCAGCTTGCTCCAGCGCTACCACTCGATGGCTCCCGTACTCAGAACGGTGCACGAGAGAGGTATACTTAAGGCTAAGTCGTCACAGCCATGCGCCGTTCTTGTGCCAGGGTACAGTGTAAGCTCATCACGTGGAAGCCGGCGCACTGGACAGCAGGCGATATCTTCAAAATTGACAGAAGAAAGAAAACTGAAATTCTGTTCATAAATAAATTTCTAAATTGTTTTTTTCCGAATCCAGATTAAGATTTTGAGCATTGTAGTTATTACCTGGATTTTGTACTTTTTCCGATTCCTACGACGTCACAAACCTCAATATCGAATGAGCGATAATAAAGGAAGTGCTTTTATATGATGAGGATTTGCTGGTCCAGTGTGCATGAGGCTTGTGCTATGTGTCCTGCTGGCATGCTACGCAATTACACCTACTGTTGTATTACACTTTGAACCCAATCTCGTATGCAAGCTCGTACGCAAGCTAGATGCTGCTATAGTTAAGTTTCCTCATTATCTTTCATTTTCTGCAGCCCGATGCTTGGATGCAAAAGAAACGTTTTTTCAGTCTCATACGTTGACATTTATATTGTTTGTATATTGTCTTTGTTTATTGCTTCAATACGATTATTTCCTGCTTTTACTTGCATGAATTATGCTGGACAAGTAAATGCCACTTACAGTGATAATGGATTACATCCGCAAGGCCACGTCTTGTCTATGTAGACCCAGTAGTGCTCGGTGTCACTAGACCCCCCTCCCCCTCCTGCCCCCTCGTGGTACGGCTATCGGTGTCATACCTGGTGACTTCCATAGCGCCACGTGGGCCTTATGTTAGAAGACTGCGCCTTGTGATAACCCAAGCGAAAATTTACGGATGCATTAAACAAATAATGTGTGTTCGGTGTTTGTAGACCCCCCCCCCCCCCTATCCGTGAGTGGCATTATAAATAGAGTGAATCATCGCCATTTGAGCTCAGCGGACTCCCCCCTACCCACCCGCCCCTCCACCCTCGCCTTATGGTACAATAAGCCGCATTATTATGGATGACCTAATAGCGACATATGAGTTGCCCCCCCCCCACCCCTCGCCCGTCTTGAGGTATGTTAATGTTAGCGTTCTAAGTGGGGCTTTGGCAGCCTAGCATGAATGAGGATGCCCCACCCCCGTCTTGAGGTATGTTAATGTTAGCATTCTAAGTGGGGCTTTGGCAGCCTAGCATGAATGAGGATGCTGATAGTTGTTAACTATCGCCTTTTACTTCCCTCAATTACCTTTAACGTTTAAGCTCCATCTATGTTATCTTGATGTAAGCAACTTTTACATGCACGATATGTGTCCTAAGTAACTATATTTTGTTGTTTATACATGCAAAATATGTTCAAAAGCTATAAAAAGAATTAACGATTTGTTCACGTTGTATTTGCATTTGATCATTGCCGTTTTTCGCGTCCATGAGAGAGGCTCGCCTAGCCTGTCTGGCATTGTTGTGGGAGTTGACTCCTGAAGACGCTAGGTGGCGTTGTTATTGCAGAGGGCGATCCTGGCGGCGGGGATCTGTCCTATGACCCCAATCTCCTGGATGATCCGGAGCTGATGTCGGGCAAGCACCGCACCCTAATGAAGTTCCCTTCATACATGGTAAACTTGACATAATGTTCGCGTACGGATGTCTTCCCTGTTCACCTGTCTTAATTAACTTCTAAATCTTAAATATATACGAACAACAAAACTACACACAAATATGTGACATAGTACACATTGATTTCAACGTCAAAAAATACATTTCCTGCCAGATTTACCATTTTGTTTTAATAAAATGTGAAACTTCTTTTACTCTTGAATGCTGACATTTCATTTCCGTATATTTTATAATTTGTCGGCAAATATTTGTATAAATAGTTTTAAATGAAATCGAGCACCCTGTCCATTGCTCTTCCTCGCGGTATGGTGCGGTATGCACTGCTTCGTTATTACCTGAACACATGTTTGTTTGTCAACAACCCACATGTTTGTTTACCTCCAGACATCTGTCATAGACTACGCCAAGCCATCAGAACTAAAGAAGGAACTAAACCAAAAATTTCGAGACAAGTTTCCACACATTCAACTCACGCTTAGTAAATTACGAAGCTTGAAAAGAGTGTTGCGAAAAATAGGCCACGTAAAGGTAAGCGTTACATTAATAGTTAATTGTTGTCTTGACATTGTTATGAACTTTGTAGCCCAATTTAATGAACTTTGTAGCCCAATTTAATAAACTTTGTAGCCCAATTTAATCAACTTTGTAGCACAATTTAATGAACTTTGTAGCTCAATTTAATGACACTGTGTGGCGTGGTTACAATCCAATATATGGACACAAATGACGTGCTTGGTGTGCGAAGGCCATACACTAAGTAAATTGGGCCTGTTTCAACCAGGTGTGACCATGTGTCTTAAAATAGTAATATATCTTGATCATTAATGTTACAAAGCTTTTCAAAATATTTCTTCTGTCATTTTAGTGCGGTTTGGACTTGTGGGTTGTCGCGCAGAGTTACGTATTCTTCGAGAAAATTATTCTAAAGGTGAGACAAGGAAACTTTATAACTTAGTGACATTCCATTGCTTTAGAAGTTGTCCCGCATGCGCAAAGATGTGCGTATGTGGGTTTTTTTTAGTCTCTTTTATAAGGTAACATTATTTATTAATTAATATTATATAATAGGTAATATCATATATTACGTATTACTTGTATGTATTAATTAATATTAAATATTACGTATCGAATTTATATATATTATTAAACTTCGATCTGGATTCTGGCGTTGATTTTGCATGTATCCACAGGGAATGGTCACCAAGGGCAACCGGAGGTTGTGTGTCGCCGCCTGCCTCATCCTCTCGTCCAAGCTAAATGACGTCAAGGGTCAGGCGCTCACCAGACTCATTGAGGTACGCCCCCTATTGCCAGATTGCCACCATCGCCGATCCGCACTGGCCGGTTTGACTATTGCCAGATGTGTATCACTGATCCACGCTGGCCGGTTTGACTATTGCCAGATGTGTATCACTGATCCACGCTGGTCTGTTTGACTATTGCCAGATGTGTATCACTGATCCACGCTGGCCTGTTTGACTATTGCCAGATGTGTATCACTGATCCACGCTGGCCTGTGTGACTATTGGCAGATGTATATCGCTGATCCACGCTGGTCTGTTTGACTATTGCCAGATGTGTATCACTGATCCACGCTTGCCTGTTTGATTATTGCCAGATGTGTATCACAGATCCAAGCTGGCCTGTTTGACTATTGGCAGATGTGTATCGCTGATCCACGCTGGTCTGTTTGACTATTGCCAGATGTGTATCACTGATCCACGCTGGCCTGTTTGACTATTGCCAGATGTGTATCACTGATCTACGCTGGCCTGTGTGACTATTGGCAGATGTATATCGCTGATCCACGCTGGTCTGTTTGACTATTGCCAGATGTGTATCACTGATCCACGCTTGCCTGTTTGACTATTGCCAGATGTGTATCACTGATCTACGCTGGCCTGTGTGACTATTGGCAGATGTATATCGCTGATCCACGCTGGTCTGTTTGACTATTGCCAGATGTGTATCACTGATCCACGCTTGCCTGTTTGATTATTGCCAGATGTGTATCACAGATCCAAGCTGGCCTGTTTGACTATTGGCAGATGTGTATCGCTGATCCACGCTGGTCTGTTTGCCTATTGTCAGATGTGTATCACTGATCTACGCTGGCCTGCGTGACTTGTCAAATGTGTATCACTGATCCACGCTGGCCATTTTGACTCTTGTCAGATGTGTATCTCTGATCCACGCTGGTCTGTTTGACTATAGCCAGATGTGTATCACTGATCCACGCTGGCCTGTTTGACTATTGTCAGGTGTGTATCACTGATCCACGCTGGTGTGTTTGACTATTGTCAGATGTGTATCACAGATCTACGCTGGCCCGTTTGACCATTGTCAGGTGTGTATCACTGATCCACGCTGGTCTGTTTGATTATTGTCAGGTGTGTATCACTGATCTACGCTGGCCCGTTTGACTATTGTCAGATGTGTATCACTGATCCACGCCACGATGTTTGACTATTGCTAACAATAAGTCACAATTACTACATGGTTTTGTGATAAGCGCAGGGAGTCATGTGTTTTTTGGGGGAACTGGTTCTCTGGTGAAGTCGGTAAAGTAACTATAGGTTCTCTAAACGAACTTCTACCCAGTTGTTACCCACGGTTGTTACCGTTACTTAATCCCTATGTGTGTCTGCAGGAGTCCGAGGAGACCTTCAAGCTTCACCGCAGAGACATGGTCGCCTTCGAGTTCGGCGTCCTAGTCGCCCTGGAGTTCGCCCTGCACATTTCCGACATGGAGGTGTACCCTCACTACCAGCGGCTGCTCTACACCTCCTAGCCCCTGCCCCGGGGCCCGGCCGTGACCCCACCCCACCCCACCCCGCCTTCCCTGCGGACAGAACCGCCTCGCGAAACGCTCAATGTACATATATTGTATCCGTTACTTTTCTGTTAACACATACATCTCAACGACGATGGCGCGCTCGTTGTCATGGAAGTTTTACAAAAAAAAAGAAGATCTAGCTGTTGCAAGGCGCAAATCGCATGTGATCGATATATCGTTTACTGAACTGGTGCACGGGTTTAAAGGAGGTGGGCACTTGAAGGATTAAAGGGGCATTGTTAAGTGTACAGTAGTCTGCAGCTGCAGAGGGTATTTTTATGAATTGTGTACAGGGAAAGCTGGCATGGCTCGTCTTGTCGGTGGTACGGGCTGTACAGTGGGCGATTATGGAGAGCCATGCTAGCCAATCTACTGCCGGTCCGTCGGTTTGCTATAGCTCTGGCAAATACAACCAAAGGTCGTCGGTTTGTCTTTTCTTTATTAAGCCTTTTAAATAGTGCATGCTATCAGTGGAGGTGCATGGATAGATGGTTTAAATCCCTTGATTAGCGAAGATAGAACACTATTTCTGCAGTTTATAAAGCGCCGGGGGTATCTAGTCATAATTAGCCCACATGGCTTTATCTCTCTGGGCTATTAGTGTTTATTTATATAAAACGGTACATGTAGATTTCCCTTTGTATTCAGCGTGTTGGTCAATTTGTTGTCAATCCAACTTTCTCGAATAGAGCTGAACAATTCTAGAATCTATATTCCCAGAATATGTTAAGGAAGTTAGCTACCGGTATTCTCCGATGAAACAGGTATGGGCCATTTCACTTTCTCTGTTATATATACTCTTTGCTCGAGAAGTTAGAACACGGGAACACTAATTAGTCTAGTATACTATTCAGTGGTTATTACTGGAGGTGAGTGTCTGCGCTAAGAACAACGCATTCCATTCGCAGTGCTGCCAAGTTTGGCGTCCTACTTGATAGTTATTAATTTGGTCTTTAGTTCCGGATGATGTTATGTATAGTATCCAGTGTCGGTGCAGGTAAAGCATGTGTGGTCGGAGATTCTGGAGTAACTTCTCCAAGATGTCACATTGTGGGGTACGAGAACATGAGAACAACTGGCTGTACTTTTGTTTTCCCATATTTGAAAAGTTTTTGCATAATTCTTTCCTGATTTACTTCCCGGTCGTTTTTTCCATTTCTCGTACTCCCGCATTCTGCGAAGTTGATCTGGTCACTAGTTTCTGTAGTTGTTAAATGGACGTTTCCAGCCGCCATATGTAACTGTGTAGCGCTGGTCATGATGTCGGGAGCAGTGAATTGTGATACTGGGCGCTGGTGCCAAATAAACGCATCGCTTTATTAATGTTCTTTTTTCGGAAATTGTCCATCACCCTTTGCAAACTCTATTTATATACGGATCACATAAAACGTGTGCATATATACAAGCTGAAAACGTGTTTATTACTCCATAACTTCCATAAACAATTCACATTCTATACAATATCTCATAAAATACTAGTTCGCACACAGTATCTCTCTCTATATACATAAATAATATTCAGCTTTGTGGACGGAAATCTGCAGCAGTGTTTCACGCATTAGCAATGTAACCAATGAACTGAAGAAAGGACTATCAAGCTACGACCGGACATGTTTAGAGAAAGGGAATGTTTCCGGTGACCAAACAGTGGCTGCTATCGCGCCCACTCGCACCCACGTGGTGGGCATGGAATGCACTATTCCTGGGCTGTCAGTGTGTCTGTGGCGGGAGGTCAGTTGTGGCCGGCGGGAGGTCAGTTGTGGCCGGCGGGAGGTCAGTTGTGGCCGGCGGGATGTCAGTTGTGGCCGGCGGGAGGTCAGTTGTGGCCGGCGGTAGGTCAGTTGTGGCCGGCGGGAGGTCAGTTGTGGCCGGCGGGAGGTCAGTTGTGGCCGGCGGGAGGTCAGTTGTAGCCGGCGGGTGGTTCGTTGTAACCGGCGGGAGTTCAGTTGTGGTCGGTGGGAGGTCAGTTGTGGCCGGCGGGAGGTCAGTTGTAGCCGGCGGGTGGTTCGTTGTAACCGGCGGGAGTGCAGTTGTGGTCGGTGGGAGGTCAGTTGTGGCCGGCGGGAGGTCAGTTGTGGTCGGTGGGAGGTCAGTTGTGGTCGGTGGGAGGTCAGTTGTGGCCGGCGGGAGGTCAGTTGTGGCCGGCGGGAGGTCAGTTGTGGCCGGCGGGAGGTCAGTTGTAGCCGGCGGGTGGTTCGTTGTAACCGGCGGGAGTTCAGTTGTGGTCGGTGGGAGGTCAGTTGTGGTCGGTGGGATGTCAGTTGTGGCCGGCGGGGCGTCTCTTGTGGCCCGCGGGGCGTCAGTTGTGGCCAGCCCAGCTGCTGCTGCTGAATGAGTCCTCCTGCCGGGCCCTGTAAGCCTCCCTGACGTCCGGATCCAGCCCTTCCAGATCCCGGGAGCTCCGAATCACGCCCTGGAACCCCAAGTAACTTACTCAGCACCGACAGCTTATAATCACGGAGACACGGGGGCAGCTCCCACCATCAAAGACATCCAATCAAACGGATTGCTTAGGCTGCTTAATGGACACATTGAGACAAAGCTTTATTTAACGTCGGTATAAACATTTCCACAAGTGCTTTTGACCGACAGTGATCAAAGGACAGAAGCTGATGAGGTATATGTAATATGACAATGAGAAGCTAACAAGCATTCCATAAACTCTTTAAGCCTGCTGCACAAGAATAGAATGTATTCAAGTTGCCGACCAACGGTAATTTCATGATTGCGCTTGATTGTATATGGGGGCTTCACGGGAATTCCTCCCCGAGCCCTGTCTACGGAGGGTATTCGTGTCCACGGCAGTGAGCCGTAATCACGTAGGCCATCCGTATCCAAGGAGATGTTTGTAGCAACCATGAAAATCACCCGAGGGGACCACCTGAACAAAGAGTACTCACAGCGCGCCTTAACGCTAAGCCAATGATACGCCAGTTGTTTGGATTGGGTGAGCGGGGTTAGTTAGTTCCCGGCGAGTTGATTGGTTATTCAGGACGCTTTAACCACTTTTGGTCATATCGCGTCAATGGGAGAAGGAAGGGAGAGTGGAGCCATGCCTCCGGGGGTAACCCCTTACTCTTTGCGAAGAAAGACATGGGATCTTTATCCTGCGACCACACAGACATGGCCACAGCAGGGCTCGAACCATCGATCCACGTGCCGTTAGGCTCTCAGGTGACCAGAGCACTCATTGCGAGCGCTCTAGCCCACTGAGCTATCGCGCCGACCCCAGTTCCCGGCGGGAGCTTACCTTGGGCAGGTAGCCGACCAGCTTGGGGGCATGTTGCTGCAGCAGGCGGGCTCTCTCCTCCTCGATGATTCGCTTCTTCCAGGCCTCCATCTCCTGCTCCTCCTGGCGAGCCGCCAACTCACGCTCCTATCAAACAATGCCTCGGGGTCAACAAACCGGAAAATGCACCATGCTAAGGAATTCAAAATGCCGGACGCGTTGCTTCCTTTCGGGTGTAGCATTTTGTTTAAAGCGAACGAAGAGGGATATGTTACTTTCATTAGCTCGAATTGTACAAAACTCAAAATTATGGCAATGGTCTTTTTTTTTTTTTACTGCTATTTTTTACATTTTAAGAGATAAGTCGTCGCCCTTCATCAAAACCAAAGAACAATGTCGATGAATGCTCACCCGTTGCAGGGCGTATGCCGCACGGCGTTCCTGCAGCAACGTCTCTACGGCCCTCCTGTGATCCTGCTGCTTCAGGCGTCGCTTCTGTGCGTTCATCTGCTCAAGGCGGTCGTCTTCGGCGAACTTGGCCAACATCTACCGGCAATTATAGGTCAATTAAGACAGGGAATGGCGTTTTTATCCCAAACAAACAACCTGTGTGTACCACTGAGCTCAGACACAATGGAAATAACTAGTATCACCAACTCGACAATGACACTCTTCTTGTGTATCACTAACACAAAGGCACTCATATTGTTTATCACCACCATGCACTCATTAGGTGAATGACTAGTACGAAGACACACCTGTTTCTTAAATTCTTCCTCCTCCTTCTGTTCTGTCTGTTTCCTCAGCTCCTTGTGGTACATCTGTTCGGCGTGGACTCGCTGCATCTCCTGCTTCTCGCGCTCTCGCTTCAGCGCCGCCTCCTTCAAACAACAACAAATGCTACACGACATGCACAACGTACCTCGCTTACGAGCAGTTAGAAACAGTTCAAAGCAAAATTTACAAATACATAAATTAATAAAAATAAAAGTTTAATAACAGTTACCATCCTGCTCATTCAATGGTACAACCCTCCTAACTTTCCTCATGCTCATTCAATGGTACAACTCTCTAGAGTTCATCCTGCTCACTAAATGGTACAACCCTCCTCTAGCGTTCATCCTGCTCACTAAATGGTACAACCCTCCTCTAGCGTTCCTCCTGCTCATTCAATGGTACAACCCTCTAGCGTTCATCCTGCTCATTGAATGTTACAACCCTCTAGCGTTCCTCCTGCTCACTAAATGGTACAATCCTCCTCTAGCGTTCATCCTGCTCATTCTATGGTACAGCCCTCATCTAGCGTTCATCCTGCTCATTCAATTGTACAACCCTCCTCTAGCGTTCATCCTGCTTATTCAATGGTACAACCCTCCTCTAGCGTTCATCCTACTCATTCAATGGTACAACCCTCCTATAGCGTTCCTCCGGCTCACTAAATGGTACAATCCTCCTCTAGCGTTCATCCTGCTCATTCTATGGTACAGCCCTCCTCTAGCGTTCATCCTGCTCATTCAATTGTACAACCCTCCTCTAGCGTTCATCCTGCTCATTCAATGGTACAACCCTCCTATAGCGTTCATCCTGCTTATTCAATGGTACAACCCTCCTCTAGCGTTCATCCTGCCCATTCAATGGTACAACCCTCCTATAGCGTTCTCCCTGCCCATTCAATGGTACAACCCTCCTATAGCGTTCATCCTGCTCACTAAATGGTACAACCCTCCTCTAGCGTTCCTCCTGCTCATTCAATGGTACAACCCTCCTATAGCGTTCATCCTGCTCACTAAATGGTTTAACCCTCCTCTAGCGTTCCTCCTGCTCATTCAATGGTACAACCCTCTAGCGTTCATCCTGCTCATTGAATGTTACAACCCTCTAGCGTTCCTCCTGCTCACTAAATGGTACAATCCTCCTCAAGCGTTCACCCTGCTCATTCTATGGTACAGCCCTCCTCTAGCGTTCATCCTGCTCATTCAATTGTACAACCCTCCTCTAGCGTTCATCCTGCTTATTCAATGGTACAACCCTCCTCTAGCGTTCATCCTGCTCATTCAATGGTACAACCCTCCTATAGCGTTCCTCCTGCTCACTAAATGGTACAATCCTCCTCTAGCGTTCATCCTGCTCATTCTATGGTACAGCCCTCCTCTGGCGTTCATCCTGCTCATTCAATTGTACAACCCTCCTCTAGGGTTCATCCTGTTCATTCAATGGTACAACCCTCTAGCGTTCCTCCTGCTCATCCAATGGTACAACCCTCCTCTAGCGTTCCTCCTGCTCATTCAATGGTACAACCCTCCTCTAGCGTTCCTCCTGCTCATTCAATGGTACAACCCTCCTCTAGCGTTCATCCTGTTCATTCAATGGTACAACCCTCCTATAGCGTTCTCCCTGCCCATGCAATGGTACAACCCTCCTCTAGCGTTCATCCTGCTCATTCAATGGTACAACCCTCCTATAGCGTGCCGCCTGCCCATTCAATGGTATAACCCTCCTATAGCCTTCATCCTGCTCATTCAATGGTACAACCCTCCTCTAGCGTTTCTCCTGCTCATCCATTGGTACAACCCCCTAGCGTTCATCCTGCTTATTCAATGGTACAACCCTCCTCTAGCGTGCATCCTGCTCATTCAATGGTACAACCATCCTATAGCGTTCCTCTTGCTCATTCAATGGTACAACCCTCCGCTTGCGTTCCTCTTGCTCACTAAATGGTACAACCATCCCCTAGCGTTCCTCATGCTCACTACATGGTACAAACCTCCTCTAGCGTTCCTCTCTAGCACTCAGTATTTGGTACAAACCTCCTCTCGCATGCGTTCCCGTTCCTCTTGCTCCTCCAGGTACAGCTCCTGGCGCACTTGTTCCATCTCTTCCACCCGATAACGCTCTGTCGCAATCTTCTCGGACAGCTGAAAGAGCAACAACAATACATAATATGATACAGAAAAAATATTCCACCATGCCAAAACATAATACTAAATTAGAGCTCATTACAAGAAACATATAATGTATTTCTGTCACATCGTTGGCGGGTCTCTAAATGTCTTACTGGTTTATGGACTCCACCCTGTAAACGTCTTACGAGAAACATTTCAGAGACAGGGAATGGCTTGAAGCCAGATATCCCGCAAAACCGTGAAAGTGCTGCCTAACCCAGTGATGCGGGATAAGATCATCTGACATATAAAGCATATTGGGTAGCGACAGCCAGGCGAGATGTGCCCACCTCTCTCTGCACACGGTCGCGGAACTCCTCCTGTTCCTTCTTGGTCGCCTGCCGTTCGGTCTCACGCTGTTTCTGTAGCTTAGCGAATTCGGCAATACGCTTGTTCTCCTCCTCCAACTGCGAATGTTCTCGTGCTTTCCACTCCTCCCGCATTCGCTGGTCCTCTTGGATGTACACTATTTCCAGTTCTTGTTTCTTCGCCTGCCGCTCTCTCTCCCTGTAAGGTGAAAATCAAAATGAAAGGAACGGAATGCTTTAGACGCGTTTATAGCACACAACAGTACGTCAAGGAACATCGGGGGAACAACGGGTGATTTGAATGAAATATGCCCCAGATTAGCCCGCCTAGACCCGACTTCGAACCAGGGATCTCTAGATCTGTAGTCGAGTGTTTTACCCCTCGGCCACGGCGGCTCCCCGGTGACACCCGGGGACCGGGACACACGTAGCTGTAATACGTGGCTGCAAAGAGGGCTATAAGCAAGCGATTAGCTATCCACTTTCTTAAAGTTAAATGTAAACGTAAGCTTGGTTACTTGCATGCAGCTGCCCCTGATTTCCTAAATGAAGATCTGTTGGTACCGGGCCTTCCTCCTTCTCACAGACCCTCAAGTCATAACCAGATTCAACCAAGGAAGCGGAGTCGATAGACTGCTAGGCTGGCACTAGCCAGGCAGGAGTCGGATAGGTACGTTAGCCGCTTAGTCGTTGGTTTTCTATCATGACACACCTGGTAGTCTGTTGTTATAAGCTTAGCGGGGGCATTACGGGTGGAGCAAGGCCTATGAACGAAGGGATGAATGGGTTAGAGCAGTGTCTCTTCTCAAAATGAAATGTTAACTGCAACCCTTTTGGGGGGGGGGGGGGCGGTTTACATCCATAAACAAACTGATAAAAAACCCAGCTGACGCAGCAGCTGTCATTGACACTGACTGTACAGCATTCCACAACTTGCGAGAGGAAGAAAACCTACCTCTATTGATGTTATTTTAATACCCAAAACTGGACCCAAGTGATTAGGGCCTCCAGCAGTGATCCCACATCCACATCAACCATATCATGAATGGTGGTTTCTTACTTTTGATCCTCCTCGTATATCTTGCGTACGGCCTCGTCTATCATAAGTTTCTCCTTCAAATACTCTTCATACTCCTGTTGCTTCCTGAGTTCTTGTTCCTGCAAGCATGACGTTCCTCATAGTATACTGGAGCAAAGAAGTTCGGCTTCATGTGTGTTGGCATGTCATGCTGTTCGTACTTGTTGTTGATATGTTATAGCGCCCTATTGGTTTATGCAAATAAAATCTCCATAAATGATTTCCAACTGATATATTTAAAAAGTTGCTTGTGGGAAGAATTCTGTATGAGCAGCTTTAATCATTGGGAAGTTCATCAGAGGCAAAACACAAACTATCGCTGTACAACTGCCATGGAATTACCAATATGTGTCATATAAACGATATCAGAATACAAAGGAAATACGTACTTCTAACTGAGATTCCAATTCCCGCTGGTAATGCACGTTAGCCTGATATCTCTCGACTTCCTTCTCCCTCTCGGTTACAGCTGCTCGTTCATGTTCCTCCTTCATCATCTTGGAAATTTCTGCATCGCGAGCCTAAGAAGAAAAGGTTATAATATTACACAGAATAGCCAAATACCTCGAGAGCCATAAAAATACAACACAGCATGGCTACAGATCAGATGAGTAATATCAGTCTCCACTGAGCAATGCTAAGTTTCTATTCAACAAAGGAATTACCACAACTAATCCTACTAAATATAGTAACCTGACATTTCAGTTGCAAAATATTGAATGAATGTTTGACAAAATGTCAACTATATGGATTTACATTATATTCACAAAATTATTCTGACTTATACATGTGATTAATCAATACTCTTACCATTTTGTCATACTTCATTGCCTCCTTCTCTGCTATTTGTGCTTTCCGCTCCTTGGTCATGTAGGCAGATTTTAACATGGACTCTAACTCCCTTAGCTCTGTGCTAAAACCGGAAAAAAGGGTTATGAACATGATACAAAACAAAGCATTCAGAAGCTTTGCATAGTTGACCAGGACAATTAATAATCTGGAGCTTGACCAAAGTATTACTAATGTGGTACATTAACATGAGCAGAAAATCTAACTATAGCACCGATGTCTAGCCGTTTTGTATACGTAAAATGATTGTTGCCTATATATATATATCTGCTATGATATCTATATTGTAATACAAAATATAAACATAATAGCCACCTGCTCTCACGAATCTGTTGTCGCAGTTTCTCATCCCGGGTTTGTGCCAATTTCATGCGCTCGAGCTCCATAGCAAGGGCCTCCTCCTGGGCTTGCTGTTCTGACTTAACGCGCTTGTCTCTCTCAGCCTAATCAAACAAACAGCGTCGGAGTAGAGAAGGATTCACATTACAAGGTTACTATATATGTATGGGCAATTTCCCCCCCAATACATTAAAACTACAAATCTCTGCCAGTAGACAGTAAAGACAATGACTTAATATATGTAGAATTACTTAATCTATTTCTGGTTTCCCTGTTGCCATTCTAAATTGGAATGAGTACTACCTTTCAAATAAAACAGAAATACACATCATTAAGTACCATTACCGTATTTTCAACAAATTATATTCTATAAGTATTATGAAACAGAATAATTACTCAGTTTACTATTCACCTTCAGAATGGACTCCTCCATCTCTTTCTCCTTCTCCAGCAGCATCATTTGTTTAATAAAGCGCTTATCCTCAGCCCGCTCCTCACATTTCATGTTGGACATTTGCATTTGTTCCCATGACAGCTGTTTGAGGGTGTCCTCCCTATTCTCCTGTGCCCGACGAGACGCCTCCAACATTGAAGATTGCTGGGCATGTGTGCAGTTGCGACGAACAGTAGCCTATAACAATAATAAACAGAACCTGGTTTCATAACAGTGCAGGCATAATTTAGCTCCTCAATGTTTTAGTACTATAAAGTGACACTTCCAAATCTTTCAATAGCTAAATGTCACCTATATGTTCTTCAGTAGCAAACTGTTCTCCAGTTCTCAATCCACATATTCTTTAAACAAAGTCATTCATGGTAACTCAATAATATCTCCAGCTGATGATGTCAACTTGTTGCAGCTGATAACTACCTTTCACATACAGTGTCCCCCGCATTATACAGTCCCTTTATTATGTAACTCCCTCTGTTTTACAAGCATTTTGTGCCATATACTGAACACTTTTACATGTTAAAGCCCCTATATTAGAGACTCCCTCGCTGATGCGACTTACAATCAGTGTTTGGGCCATTATATGACTGGCACATAGTCCAATCCTATTGAATCTTTTGCATAAATCTACTAGAAGCACCCATACAAGCATGATAAGTTTATGCACCAAATTTTGTTTAGGACTGGGGGGGGGGAGGGGGGGGGGCACTACAAAAATGAGGGGGTCCATACCTCAAATGGGCTGTCTAAGTAATGTAATCAATGCCTTGAGGGTGTAAGCCTAGCAAGTTGATGCTTATTTAAACAGCACAGAGCTGGAGGCCTGGCTGTCAACATCACAGCATCATTTCAAAGTGTTAGAACACAGATTCACACACTTCTTCAGACGCTGGTATGAGGTATGAGTTCATACAACTGATAAGGCTTAATAATGACAAGGGTATCAGGAATATTTATAAGGATTACTATATATTTAATTAATAAGGGTAATTAACTATGGATTAAAATGTCAATTGAATTTAATTATTATTTTATAATCATTTCATTACCTGTATATATAACAGCTAAAAATAGATTAAGATAAACAATCTTATTACTGCATCTAGCTTTCTTAGTGCAAAAATAAATGTTATCAAATCTAATAAATTGAAATTTTAAAAATATTATTATGACAACTTCTCAGGTCTACAGCATTTATAAATTTGCCTTTAGGTACATAAAATTAATTTACTCAGACATGTTTGCCATAAATAAGAATCTGATTGTGTTGATGCATAAATATGACTATCACCTAGCTTTTCTATAGTCAGTACAATATCTGCTGTCTTGTTTCCTAATTTCACATAATAACAATAATAAACATTTTATTGACAAGCCTATAATCAGTTTACATTTGTCACTTACAACCAAACACCCAACAGAATATGGCCTTTTCAGCTGTATGGGTAAACCACGAAACAGACTCTGTTTCGCAAAATGGAGCATCAATAGGCGAAACAGAGTGATTGGGTGGCTGTATTGGCGATAATGGTTGTGTGATGTTTTAAACTATGTTCAAAGTATTACATGTTATCCATCAAGGTATATCCATTACTGGGTGTGCTCTAACAAGTCATTTCAATTAGCCACTGTGGCTAAACACCTTAATTTTCTTTAGCCACACACAGCTCTCATTAGCCACATATATGTTGCATTTTCCCCTTCCAAAAACATTGTGTTCATAAGCCAAATCACACTTTCTTGCGGAATGCATCATGGGATCCATTAAGGATATACAATACCACGTGGACGAGTGAAGTGATGACTCCTTCTGAAAATTTTGCATCCATAGTGCCACTTAGCCATCTGTCAGCGGCGACATAGAACTGGTCAATAGGGGGAAAAAATATCCCTCCTGAGCAAATTTCGGAAACCCGACATTGTATTAGGCGTTCTCCCCCCCCCACCTCCTCCACTTATACAGGACTTTGAAAGGCACTTGCCCAACGATACCAAAGCCCCTTTTGGGTGGTGGGGGGGACCTCCGCTCACCCCTCCCCCACCTCAAGTGGATGTCCAATAAGGGCATGCCAAGGACTGTAAAGTAGAGTAGCGGGCCCCTAGTCCCACCGGTCGTCAATTTTGCGAACATAATCAACCTCCGCCTCTTTGCAAGTCCGATGATTGAGCAATTAAGGTCTCAGATGATTGAAGAAGTTGAAGTTAAAAGTTGAGGTCCCCGGACCCAGAAATCACGGGGATATGCGAGGAAAATCGCAATCAGAATCTTCTTTCCACCTGAATCCTGGGCCCTTTCTGTATACAATTCTAGTCCATTTCACTCTTGTCTCCAGCTCGGCTGAGGACTGTTGACGCTAAGAAGGGGTAGTCTAAATGGTGGGGAGCACTCATATGGCGCTTTTAGCTATGAATGCCAATCTCTCTCCAAACCCACGTGGGCATTTAATTCATTACTAAGTTTGGGCGAGTTCCGCTTTGAAGCGGCATCAATCTGTTTGCTATTGACCCGGCCTTCTCTGCCTCATTTCTATGCAAGTCCTCTTGGATTGTCTTTTACCAGCAAACTCGCGCTATAGACACTGTTGTGTGCTGATAGAAGTACACCAGAATTTCTTAGTGATACAAATTTGATTCAGTTCTGTGGCTTAACTTCATGAATATGTCAGGTCTGATGGTTATCTTTTTTATAAAAAAATGTCCTCACCACTCAGGGCTTATAAGCATCTGGCAGCGCGCTATCTCAGGCATTACTGGATGTCAACGGATCATGTTGTCACCGTTTGCTTGGACAACGTGAGCGCCAAGTTCATTCCGCGTGGAAACAGACATAACCCACAATTAATCATTCAGAAAATAACAAATAAGTACAAGTGAAATACGTCATATTCGGAAATGTTGGAAATGTGTTCAGCCTTGGGCTTTCTTTGTTCTCATGACAGCCACATTACTGCGTACAATCCATTTCGCGAGATCGCGTTTTTATCGTTGACCATTTTTTTCGCCGCTGTGGCGACATGCATGGGCCAATCTTGCGCCACATACATTTTCCTTTCGCCATTGGCCATGTGGCGAACGGCTAGCGCGCACCCAGCATTAGGGAAAGGGGAAACCGCGAGAATTCATGTAAAAACAAAGCAGACAGGTTTCACTATGGCCACTGCTTTATTTATTTTGTCATCTGTTATGTCGGTGAGTGAGAAAATAGGTAGTTTTTTTGTTAGGGGGGTTAGGTTAGGTCAATGCAGAATGGCAAGTGGTAACTCAAATTACATATATTTCCAGACGTACTGAAGCATATAAATGCATAAAACATGGCTGCAAATGATTTACAAGCTTTAGCTTGGGAAAATGAGGTGGCAGATATTTAGATTTAGATATTTAATGCGCTGACAATGGTTGTCCTAATAATAATAGCCAGGCATATATAGGAAGCCTAGATCATCTGATCATATTTTATTTTGTCCACTTAATTGATCTGTGACTTCACTGACACTGGTAGTCTCGGGAAACCAGGCATCCAGTGGGTCTCACGAGGTTATGACACTGGCTGCCTTGCGCCCTAACTGACAGTGACCGGTTGGCCCTTATAGCGAAAAGACACGTCTTTTCGCGAAAAGACAGTCGTTCGCGAAAAGACATTTTTGCGAAAGCCACAGATGCTGGTTCAGCTTAATTTTTTGCTGTGCTATACTTTATAATACTTAATGATAATTAGGAAGAACAAACATCCAATTAGTCAATCGTGTATCAAGTTAACTGTGTGCATGAGCCAACGGCTTCTGTTAGCGTATTTTCACAAGTGTATCATAGCGCAACCGTGACTGAGCCAATTTAGCATACCAATCCCCAGCCTTGGTTAACACCTTGCCCATGGCTCACTGCTTCTGTAATCTGTATGAAAGAAGCTGTTATTTGGAATGGCCAGGTATATCCTTGTTGGGCATGGCATGGCTTCTCACAATTGATGTTAACCGAAGCCAGTTTTTATTGATGATATCACTTTGGTATCTGGCCTTTTATTGGTTAAACATGTCATTTCGCACAGATAGTCGTCCGCGAAAAGAGCCAAGACCTCTTCTAGAGCTCATCGACCTTCTACACCGTGTTGTGGACATACAGTACCAACAGCTCGAACAGAGTCTTGTTGGTCTTGGCGACTTCGACCTGTGTGAGCAGTTTCAGTGATTTGCTGTCCCCATGGAGGTGTGGGCATCTCGCACCAAGGAACAGCGGGACCGCCACATGGCACGCTTTATGAAAGCGTTGAAACTCCCAGACCCCAAGAGCGTTTGCTCTACTGATGGCAAATTATTGGTCACTGCACCAAACGGAGGCAGAAAACCAAGCCAGCGCAAAAGGAAACGAGCTGCAAGGACAACTTCGGTCGTGTGATAGCTGTGCTTGCGCGAAAACAACGGACAGGCCACAGCTGCATCCAGCTTCAATTGCTCAATGTTTTATATGTTTGGATATGTATATAGGCCTTATTTCTTTAAGCAATAAATGAATGCTGCTGAATCAATGAAATCTTAGGTCTTTTCTTTGCACAACGTACTAAGTTATTCAGGTGCAACCATATCATAGTGCAACCATGCAACCTACACCTCACTAACAAGCAAGCACCCAATCTATGAAAATCTAGCTTATCTGAGCACTTTGTAACGAAAAGAAAATCTTGTGGTACAAGGCACAAAGTATTTGTAGCTGTTTGTTATTTATCTAAGAAATAACCTCTCATTCTCCTGTCTTTTCGCGAAAATGCCGTCTTTTCGCGAAAAGACACTTCTTTTCGCGAAAAGACGTGTCTTTTCGCTATAAGGGCCAACCCGACAGTGACACTGTCTGTTCTCGTCGTAATTTCTCCAAATCGATTTCTTGTCTCTGAGACTGAGTCTGAGTCTGACTCTGTCCATTTCGCCAGAGTACATATCGAATAGCTCGGGAATAGCTAGCACCCTGAGCACTAGGCCTATTGGAACATTGTTGGTGATACCTTAACGGATACTTTATGGAGTAGATGTAGTCAGTCACAAATATGCTCACCATTTTGGCTTAGTAATTCACAATAACTGTTTCTCGCTGGAAGTTGCGCTAGGTCTCCCTTTCACAGGAAGTGCTGCTAGAACTGAGCAGTGTTGTGTTGTTGATGGTTTAAAACATTTCGTAACTAGGGGAGGACAGGTTACACTTTAACTTTAAAACAACAAGATAAAAAGTCCCCAGCACATTATTCGCCATTTTAACAATATTATAACAATCTTGCAACAGTTCCTGTTGCTGACAAGGCATGTTATTATTTGGTATACAACATCCACCGAGTTACCACTCTTTCTATTGATCAACCCAACCCACCCATGGGACGGACGAGCCTATATTCTCGATACAAAATAAAATACGAACTTGGCGTGCGTTCGCATGCCAGCACCTGCTCATGTTTTCTGTGGTTGCTATTGGATTTGATATTTGTTTCACCACTTTGACCACTACCAAAGAACTTGTTCTATAAATTCTTTGCCACTACACAGTCACTTTAATAGCATAAGGCGAAGGGAGATATGTTATTTTATTGTTTAGCTCACAGACCAATAGGAAAGATCAATGGACCCTGACGCACCGCGATTATGATAAACTACTCCGTATGATAGGAATTACCGCGTCACGTACATGCGAAGGCTGACAATTTAGAACTTGGGAGTATTTTAACCAGTAAAGGAATCGTTGTGAATCGACGTTTCTACCGACTATCAGCTAATATTACGTATCCTTATATAAAATGTACGCCTCTTTTGTTGATCTGTATCGTTTAGTTTCGTCAATGATGTATCGCTTTTGTGTAAATATGAAGCTATGCCTAAGTCTACGCCGACTATAGGTCGCCTTTTAATTTTATTGACGAGGGCCCAGAAGGTAGGCCGGTCGCGAATTAGCATTGTCTTGCTGTGAAATGTGCTTCTTTTGAAAAAACAGAAAAACTTAGTAAATAAGTATTTTAACAGATGACCAGCAAAGAGTTTAAAGCATTTAAACTTACAACAGATTTGGGTGAAAAGTTTGTTTGGTCCATTTGTTGTTCTTGTTGTTTTCCACCTCTTCCCTATTTTCGCTCATACAATTTATATAGACTATAGTCCTAGGGCTAGGTCTCAATGGGTTAGCCCTGTAACATGGCCCATGGGCATGGATTCCCGAACACGGCCTGCCGTCCTAGAGCAGGGGGTGGTGACAAAGATTTCTGGATTTCACAAAAATCTGTCACATATTCATGTCCAGGATGCATTTTTGGCGCAAGTGCCCCCAGGCAAGCCCACTTCTCTAGGGGGGGCACAATGGTAGCGATGTTAAAATCCTTAGTTAGTAGGGAAACGACTGTAGCTTTTATCATAATGTGTGCGTGTGCAATCATAGTGTTTATATATTCTCTATACCTTGTTCTATCTTGTGACATCAAAAAAGTGTGTGAACACTTAGTTGTTTATTTCATATATCCACGATTAAATGTTGGAGCACAAGTCTTTTCCAGTCTCTGCCACTCACCACCATTTCAAAAATATTGCAGAAGGTTTGTTTTGGTAGATGTTTTGTAGGCTGATGAATTCGCGAGTGGCAATTGAGGCCTTCAATCTTTGCGCCTAACTCTTCATAAATGTATCCTTGTACTGATTGGTACTACATGGCCCTCTGGTCGGCCCTGCAGGCGGTGAGCCATGTTACAAGGCTATCAATGGGTTAGGGCCGAATGGAGGTCTGGAAGGGGTAAATGGCAACACAGGCATATTTGGAAAATCGACATTTGACATTGAACCCCCAAGTTCCACTACTGAAGATCTGAAAAAGTGACATAGACGCAGATTGTGCCATTTAAGAAAAAATGAAACAGAACTTAACCAAAAAGCAACCTGTAATGTAATGAAATATCGACATTGCGTTTAATCGTTGTGCAAGAAACATATTTTCTCATCTTAACTAAAATATATACTACACTTTAATTTCAGGCATTGTTTATTGATTCAATTACTTCAGAGAAGCCAAGACCAGAGACAAATGATTTCCGGTTTGAATATAATAGTATTGCCACCTGGTTAAGTGTTGAAACTGTAGTTGGCTGTCACTTCTAAATTTTATTGTGATGTAAAGACTGGATGGAACATTTTGCTAGTTTGGAGGATAGACACTTAAGGATTATTGAAATCGTTAGAGGCCAGGCTGGCGCCTTCCTTTAATATGCTGAGTTTTATCCTCAACAAAAATGACAGCCACAATTTATTTGTGGACACATTCAGTGCATCAGCTATTTTGTGAATTTGACAACCAAAAAGAGGACAAAACAAGCTATCATTAGCAGCCTAGACATGGTCCAGTTTCGGGCAGTGGATATTTTACTGTGAACTTATTTGTTAATGTATGAGTAGCTGCAGTATGAGGAATCTTGAAATGATGCTGAGCAGTGCTACATTTGCAGAACAAAAATGTGTTGCACATTTCTGGTTTCTGGTGCAATTTACTAATATTTGTATGTTGTATGCTTTGTATTTCCCTTAACACAACTTCAGCTGGTCTTTTAATCCAGGTGCAGCAATCCAAGATCATGGCATCACCATCATCTGCAGTGCCCCAAAAGATAGTGCTGAAAAGCACTACTAAAATAAGTTTAAACGAACGGTGAGAACTGGTGTTTCACTTGAAACACACAAGCTGAATTATATGGGTGAAAAAGTCATTTGACCCTATTTGGGCTGACTCAAACATGCAGGCATTATGTAAGTGCTTAAAGTCTTATCCAAGCCTGCCATGTGATAATATCTGCAATAAGGAGGCGATAAGCATGCATTTGCTTCCAGGGTGGCCTAAAATTTGCATGGTCATTCTTGAAGTGTGCAGTGCATCCAATATTGCTCCTGCAGACAAAAGAGCTTCAAGCTCTTATATATACCACTAAGAGGCATTGTGTCTTAGCCCATGAATATGGCCTAACTGCAAACATGCAGTGAAAAGTGGAAAGAAAATGTAGGTCTTGGTAATAAGACAACCCTAGCCATATGGAGCCGCTTTCACTGTTTAGTAGAAATATCATGCCTCTTAACAGTTCTCACCATATTCTGTCAGTGCTTTCAGCCTAAGAGAGGTACTGCTCGTCAAGGCATTCTCTAACACTTTTCTCATGGTCTTTTATCTTCTTGGACTTCTTCAACAATCAGTCTTAGTCTTTAAGGCACTCACAAACATGTTTCTCTGTTATCTGTGTTTGACTGGATCACCACACTTTGACAATCTGCCATTAACACACTTATTCACTTGTTAAATGTTTCTCAAGTTGGAATCCTTACTAGTTACATGTACCCTGTAGTTTGTAATTGAACATCAATACCATATATTGTGACAAATTTTGAACCAAATAAGACATTTTGAACCACATTGAAAAAATGTTGTTCACAGTACATGTATCATATCACTACATGATTTACAATGAAAACGGATTCTTCATCACCCCATTTATGTGCCAGACAAGTTCACTCACACATAAATAATTGGCTACTCATACTCAATGCAACTTAAATTGTATACTAGATACAGCTGAATTTGTGATCGTGATATGTGCCTTCATTGCATCCACATACTTTGCATATGTACAAGACTTCCACCAATGACGGCGTTAGCAAACGGTAAGCTAAGTTACTTGGTCACAAGTGCCAGACAAGTTCACTCACACATAAATAATTGGCTCCTGATACTCAATGCAACTGGAATTGTACACTAGACACGGCTAAATTTGTGATCCTGGTATATACCTTCATTGCATCAACATATTTTGCTTAGGAACAAGACTTCTGCCAATAATGTCTTTAGCAAACAGGAAGCTAAGTTACTTGGTCACAACGTTCCATTATTTCACATGCAACTACTTTCAAAAAACATTTTGATGCTAATTTATTTATTTGTACACATATGAACACTGAGAATATCACATGGGCTTCTTTTACCATTGTCTCCTTGCGTATTCTTGTACCTTCTTGGGTTTGAACGTTCTGCTCATTGATGTCTTAGAGCCACAGTTTTGCCCTTTAACCTGTTCTACACAAGATGCCTTTGACATCCACCCAGCAATGAGTCCTAGGCAGACCCGATGGCTGTGGTGAAAGCAGTACGGACTGCTATGAGTGTGTCGGAGCAGTACCCTCTTACAAAGCAGTCAACCATGACTGCCACTGAAAGGCACAGAAGGAAACAAAGGCATTGCAATGGCTATTTCTGTTTCCTTGGGGCGGAAGCTTTTCCAATATCCAGCAGCAGCTACAGCAACAACAACAGAAGCCACCGGAAGTTGCTAGACCAGCCGTGCAACAAGTGCGTGCCCAGATGGCTGCACACACCCAAGCCACTCAGAAGAATCGAAGGCTGGCTCAGCAGATGGCCAACAGGCCAGCCGTACAGGCGGCTTTAAGGCTGAAGAAGGTGACATGTGCAGAGAGAAGGAACACTTATTGCAATAACTCTTTAGCAGAATCATATGTACTCTATCATCAATATTCGTTTAAATTACTGGTTTGACATACCAGTACAGTTCAGCTTCCTTTATATGATAATTGAATAGTAATAAATTATATTAATATACTTACAACATATTGGGCATGGTAACTTGTTTGTGTCTGTGCCATATTTCACAGTCTGTGATCCTGAATCCGCCATAATGGCGCTCTATCACAGCGCTACCATTTTGTCGCATTGACGGCTGGACATGTGTTCGGGATCACTACAGAGATCGCTGCAGCAGAGACTGGGGAGCAATGTGAAGTCTCGCCTGTCGCTGCCGGGCGGCGGCCGAGGACGGGGTCAACCCCGCGGGCGCGCCAGGGGAGGGCCGCTCATGGCCCGCGGAGGTGGTGCGGTTCCCAGGGGCTTCAATCGAGGACGGGGGGTGGCGCGTGGCTGGTCCTCCCCCACGGGTGAGTGACGGTTTCTGGGCTGGGCAGCCACATAGATACGTATGGTATGGTGCAAGACAACAAGAAACGCGGGGGAATAACTTTCCGATAATGTCGACATGTGTACATACACATTAGCGCATCCGACGAACGTTTAAAATGTACCAGTCGAGCCAATACATGTAGATTGTTATAGCATGTGGCCAAGGCACAGACGTTATTTTATCCGAGTTACTGATTGAACTGGTTAGTTAAAGCTGTTATGTTAATGAAACGAGCAGCTGCAAGGGTTTCATGCCGTAGTACCGTAGTATAAACGTAGAATCAGTGACTGATAAAAACTACCGGTGTATAAGATACTCGAGGCCTCTCGTCTGATGATGTTTGCCGCTCCCACTGAACACTGAATCTGTTTGCCCCTCACTGAATACTTATTCTGTCCGTCCCCCCCCCCCCCACTGAACACTGATTCTGTTTGATCTTGTAGGCAGCATGCGCGGCTATGTTCCCAGGGGTCGTGGCGGACGAGGGCGCGCTGCAGTCGGGTAAGTGTAGTCGCTATGTGTACTGGTTTACTATGTATAAGAGAGCGTTGCAATGATAGTCGACATTTCCAAGCCTTGTGCTCGTACTTCCCTTGTTCCCCGCAAACTCAAATAGTAACTATGGCCGTTTGGGTTACAGGAAAGACCCTGAGGTGTCGAAATCCTCTGGCATTTCTTTCTTTCTTCAGTATTTTCAGCTTCCATGTGAGGGGCCGTCCTGGTAGTTCAGTGTGTTAGAGCGCTCGCATTAAGCTAACGGCACGTGGATCGGTGATTCGCGCCCCGCTGTGGCCATGTCTGTGTGGTCGCAGGATAAAGACCCATGTCCTTGTTCGCAAAGAGTAGGGGGTTACCCCCGGGGACATGGCTCCACTCTCCCTTCCTTCTCCCATTGACACTATATGACCAAAAGTGGTTAACGCGTCCTGAATATACAAGCAACCAACCTTCGTCGCAAAGGGTTTCCATAGGGTTATCGCCGGGTTTAAATGACAAGGAAGAAAAACGGGTACAAAAACAAGACGCCATGACATCAGTCAAGTTCAAAAACACAGTTTGTGATAGTAGCATTGTGTTTAGGACTGAATGTTGTGAGCTGTGCTGTTTTTGTCGTCAGTCTCCCCATCCGGGGCCGCGGTCAGGGGCGAGGCCGGGGGCAGGTGGTGACCGACCGAGACCAGTAAGGCATCTCGCTGATGGCACTACAGTGTCACGCCATCAGCACCTCCACCAGCATGTCGCAGCACGACCCTCCCTGTGTGATGATTGCAATCGTTTCCCATTGGAAATGTTTTCAGAAGTGATTTGCATGTATTTTTATTCTGTATGTTTCACGAATATTGTTAAAGCGACCTGATGTTTTTAGTGTCCTGCAGTACCCGGAGGTGCCGAACTTCCTAGTGTGTTTACCCAGAGATATTAATGTGCTAATGTTACCCGCCAGTACCCAGTGTTATTCACTTTCTAATGCTACGAGTGTTTTACCGTGGACATGGCCCCTCTGCGCGCATGATCTTTTCCATCGACGCGATCGATCGTCGTAGGTTAAAGTGTCTCCAAGCAATCTAGTAAAACCAATTAATGTTTTGACCTCCAGTACCCAATACTTACTAATGTTACTCCTGCATGATCCAATATTGACGTGGCCCCGATATCGGGCCTCCCCGGCAGAATTGTCTAACGCGTATTTAGCTCCTGCACGGCCTTTTTTCTGATTTTACTGATATTTTAGAGAACTCTGGATTTTGAGCATTCGATGACTTTTATCACTTTCGTGATCACTTATTGTGGATTACTTTACTTTTACGTTTTGGTCGTCGCTTCCGTAGATTGATAAATTGTGATTCAGCTATCGAGTTAGCCAAGGTTTGTGCGGCGTAGAGACGAAGTATGGATAAATTATGGACTTTATTTGATTCCTTTTGATTGCTCCCTTGAGTGTCGTGAAGCTTCATCTTCTCTCTCCGTGTTGCAGGTTTGTCCCGCGCGGGCGGGGACGTGGCGTCGGGCGCGGGGCCGGACGAGGCATGGGCCGGGGAGCGGCGCCCCGGGGCGCGATACGAGGCCGAGGGGGATTCGTCCGAGGCGCACGAGGCGGCCGCGGGGCCGGGCGGGGTGGACCACGTGGACGGGGGCGTGGCGGAACCACGGGGGACTCGGTCTCCAGGGAAACCCTTGACGACCAACTAGACGAGTATATGAGCAAAACTAGATCTGTGCTGGACTCTGAGCTGGACTCGTACATGGCGGATGGCGACAACTGATCTCTCGTGGACGGCGTGTGTTGATCTTCTTACTGCCAACGGTCTCCGCCGAGGATCTGTTTCGACAGCTCCCGGATCAGGCCTCTGGGGGGCCTTCATCCGCAACCGCTTAGCGACTGCATATCTCACGAGTCCTGGTCCGTCTTGTATAATGGGTGACACTTATCATAGTGTATGAGAAAGTTAAGAAATGTGACTATCCCGGTAAATCACCTTTTCTTTTCGGTATGAAACCGTTAACTAACGGCACATAGAAGTGAGTGGTAATCGATTACAATAAATCTTTATATTAGGTGTCAGTTGGAAGCCTGCTATTCATTTTACGGGGTCTCAGATGCCTCGCGGTTGCTTGTTTACTAGAAATAGTATTGCTAACGAAGAATATACTCCACAGAACTTGTATATGGGTGTGATTGTGAGTGAATGTGTGTCAGACTTACGTAACAAATTACGACTCATTTAATGTATTATTTTGTATAATAGTATAGTACGTTTTAAAGCATATCTGGAATTTTACAGTACTGGTTGCAAAATAAAAACTGCTCTCGAACTCTTCGCTTGTTAATAAACATCTTATTTGCTTTTTACTGGGACGGGAAACCTCCCTAGCTAAGTGAGCTGGCTGAGCTGCCGCATATAAACCGGCCGTGGGTGCAAACCCTGGCGCAGGTATTTGGAGAATCTTCATCCAATCCCATTTCATTGTCTCGGAGGGTTTCTTAGTAAAATCTAACCTTCTTGCGCACAATAGCGGCCTAAAACACAAACATTTCATTTTTGTTATTGAGACTTTAAAATATCAAACACGGAATTGCGGAATGTAATGCATAGGAGGACCTATTTATTAATCGGTCGCTTATTGACCTAAAACCTATTTTCCATGTTTTCGTCGCCTACTCCCTGCTGCAGTCATTCCAAAAATCTGCATGGTATCCTCACCATTACTAATTTAATCTTTAATGCATTTCCATTTGGATGCCATCAGTATCCAGTTCCGATATTCTAATGTAGTTATTCTTTCCAAGCCACTAAGGCCAGGTTTCTGGGCGAGATGTTTTCGTCAGCCACGGGAGTAACTCTGACATGAAGGCCGCTTTCCTTCAGAAATTGAGCCCTGTCCACGACAATCAGACTCTCCAGGACTGGCTGCAAGACTACTTGTAAGCACTGCAATAGAAACAATCCACATTATAAGGACCACCTGTAAGCACTGCAATACAAACACATTATAAGGACCGCCTGTAAGCACTGCAATACAAACAATCCACAATATAAGGACCACCTGTAAACACTGCAATACAAACAATCCACAATATAAGGACCACCTGTAAACACTGCAATACAAACAATCCACATTATAAGGACCACCTGTAAAGACTGCAATACAAAAAATCCACAATATAAGGACCACCTGTAAACACTGCAATACAAACAATCTACATACAGCATATTATGTCAGCACTGCAATACTTCATACATAGCACTCTAGGACAAATTACTATACAGAAATCAGTTTTACAAAACCAGCAGAATGAGCAGTGTATCCAATTCCCAAGATAGTTATCGCTATAATACAAATTCAGTATTAATCAAATTCACTGCTGTGTTCTCCCCACCGTGAAGGGCTCTATGGTGGCGAACAGCGGCTCATAGCGATCGTAGTTCCGATGTAGTTCTGCAGTCACCGCAGGTCGGAGATCATCTGTGACCGCGAAAACAAAAGCTTTAACGGAAGGATAACTTAAACACCAGTGTATACTGCAATTCCTTATTTTATTATAAATTAAGGTACCGGTATATTTAATTGGACCATCTACTTTCTTACAATATGTTACACAATATATTCAAAGTGAAAATAAGAAATAACTGATACTTTCTGTAGTACATCGGTGATTTAAGTACAAACGAATTTATATAGTTCAACAGCGAAATAGCGAGACTTTCAGCAGCACCACAGCGATTTAAGTACCTGTGACTTTCAGAAGCACCACAGTGATATAAGTGCAAGAGACCAGTACTTTCTTCAGTACCTGGGACTTTCAGTTGTATCACAGTGATATAAGTACCTGAGATTTCAGTAGCGCCACAGTGACACAAGCACAAGAGACGTTCAGTAGAACCCCATGCAGTGATGTAAGTACCTGGGACTTTCTGCAGTACCTCTGTGGTATAAGCCTCAAAGCTAGTGTCGTGTTTCACATCACGGACCCGATAGCGTATGTTTTCCTCTAGGTGACCTTGAGAGAAAATGCATTGATATACAAACCGCTTAGTTCACGGTTCACGAAAATCTGTAGCTTTCACATCAGAATCCATATTTACCCTGTGTGGGTTTTGATGTCAAACTGGGAAACATGATGGCACAAGTTTCTTTCAGTACTTGTGGCACACCGCTCATGCTCATAATATGCTCATAGATGACAGACTAATTCCTTAATCACTAACAAGGATCAACCTGTTAATAAGAGAGTTTCGGGCACCAATATCAGTTTCGATTTTGCTTTACTACAAAACATATATAAACAATTTGAGTAGGTAAGAAACTGGAAGTTTTTTCACACGATCCAATGTACATAGAGCGAGCGTTTTCCATTGCATGTTTCTGGAGTTCGCCATATACCATTCTCGCCATGGAGTATCATTAAAACCATTTTTTATTTTATTCATTTATAAATAGATTAACGTTTCCAACCTCTTGTTGTAATATCCAACAAATACACCTACCCCTCTGACAGGCCAACTCCAGCAGTCCTCTGTAGGCTACACTCTTCATGTGTCGGACGTGGTCGTTTTCAGATTGATTTAACCATCTGGTCCTGAAATGTACATAACCGCAAACAATGAAGTTAAGTAGCCCACAGTTCAATGCGCGTTGAAAAGCACGACTCGTTAGCAAAGTTACGAAGCGGTCGCTGTATACTTCAATTGTCCGGACACAATTATTGAAAAAAAAAGAAAAAATATATAATATTTTATCCCTGCCCAAAAAGCTCAGTAAAGATGTGGAGTTTAGCCTTTTGGACTTCAGTTTGGGCTTCAGTTTTGTTTTCGGCCACTTCAGCGCGCATGAAAGCTAAACCGGCCCATGGAGTTGGACGAAAGATGCCCCAGATGCCACAGATGCAGGTGACAGGGCTCGAACTTACAACCTGTTGATCGCTAGTTCAATCTGACTACCAAGTGAGCTAGGGAGGCTCGGCCCGGCGAGTGAAATGCGATGACCACTATACGTACAATAAAGGTACCCATATGTCACCTGGTTTCTTGGGCAGCCAGCCGCAGTCCGCAGACACCGGGCCACCTCGTCCGGCCGCCATTTTTCTGTGACAGAATCCCTCTCAGAGTCGCGCTCATCGGCAAGTGGCTGTAACCCTCATCTGTGACCACGTGTCGATTGGGTTAATATATTTAAGCACAAGACAGTGAGAACTATTAATGTTAGTTATATATCGAACGGGAATACATATACGTCAATTGGAGAGTTTACAACTGGATCATGGTTATCAAAGACATTAGTATACAAAGCTTACTAATATCTTTGATGGTTATACGAAAGTCAAAGTTAACGTAGTGGTACGGCATGCAGAATATAATTCGCCCTCGGCTGCGAATTGTTTCTCGATCTAAGATAGACCTGTGCGGACTCTGATAGGCATGGTAACTACCAACCAAATTGATATCCATTTGCGTTCATTTCATATTGATTACAACAATATTAATAATAGAAATATCAAAAATAGCAATAATGTGCTTCTTTGCACTCATATTGCCTGTACTTAAGGAACCCAAAATAACCAAATATAGTGCTAAATGGGCAATACAAAATGTAATCGTCTTTCCCACAACATTTATATTGACTTTGTATGGTATCTAACCATTGAGTGGCGGCCTTACCCGATGACGTCATTTTGTGATAGCAGCACCCCAGGCAGATGAGACACTTGAGACTGGGAACTTGGAGGAAGGATTCAAGCATGAGCGGAGTCAAATCACCACAGCTGTGGAGACTCAAGAGACAGACATTAGAGAGGTTTGGTGGGATACTAGTGACGTGGCGGTCTTGGTGGGGTCGACACGTGCCATCCGCGTGACCACAGTCCTGGTCTGGCCGACACCTGCCACCCACGTGACCACAGTCCTGGTCGGGCCGACACCTGCCACCCACGTGACCACAGTCCTGGTCGGGCCGACACCTGCCACCCACGTGACCACAGTCCTGGTCGGGCCGACACCTGCCACCCACGTGACCACAGTCCTGGTCGGGCCGACACCTGCCACCCACGTGACCACAGTCCTGGTCGGACCGACACCTGCCACCCACGTGACCACAGTCCTGGTCGGGCCGACACCTGCCACCCTTGTGACCACAGTTCTCGCCCTTGCTACCGTCAGCATTGTGCTGCCTGGCTGGGTTCATGAACTCGGCTCGTTGCTGGCCACAGAGACACTGGCTTTCAGCGCCGTCTGTCCGCCCCTCATCATCCCCTACACATACCCGAAAATGTGATGCGTGATTTCCTTGACATTCATTCTCGACGCAAACGCATTGGGTACATTTACATGTTCCTGATTGGTTTGTTCGAGAGCCACTGCCGGTGGTACTGTCTCCGCGCTCAGGCCCACGTCTCTGTAAGCACTCTGCTGGTTTGATCGGGGCGTCATCGAAGGCAGTGCGTACAAGGCGCTCGAGTGTCTCGGCCGCCTGATCACACCTCTCTAGTTTCACCGGAAGGCTTCTTAAATTCGGAACTGCCGAAAAAAACATTATTTGATTATAATTACATTTCTATGTCGCAAATGTAAGCACTGCGCAGTGTAATATGATCAATAAATTTGGCACATACATGTTGGATATATAATAAACTGCATATATGATTCTTTCGGCATACCGCTGCTCAACGAGCGAGGTCGACATGTATGCCACCTACATCCCTACAACTGTAAGTATACTAGTCTGCGATAACATATTGATTGACTGATTTATGGAGGACGCTTTAACCTGCGGTTAACACGCTACAATGGAAGGGTCACGGTATATCATGTATATCGCCCTAATCTTTGCAAAGATTCAGTGTATTGTCAACTTGTTATATATGGCAAAGACCTACCAGCTGAAGCTAACTTGACGGCCCTCACTTGGGCCCCATGACATCTAGATTCTTCACATTCCAGTCCCAACACAGAATACTGCATCTGCGCGCTCAAAATTAAGCTCAGGTAAGCCTGAAAAAAAGACAATGACATCCTAGATCAGTGTTGAAGGAATGAGTGCCATAGCAGACTACTGTGATCAGCAATACATATAGCATGTACCGTGGAATCCACAAGCCGCGTTCACTATGCGGCCACACTCAAGCTTACCAGTCCACACCCCGCGTTCACTATGCGGCCACACTCAAGCTTACCAGTCCACATCCCGCGTCCACACTCAAGCTTACCAATCCACACCCCGCGTTCACTATGCGGCGACACTCAAGCTTACCAGTCCACATCCCGCGTCCACTATGCGGCCACACTCAAGCTTACCAGCCCACACCCGGCGTCCACTATGCGGCCACACTCAAGCTTACCAGTCCACACCCCGCGTCCACTATGCGACCACACTCAAGCTTACCAATCCACACCCCGCGTTCACTATGCGACCACACTCAAGCTTACCAATCCACACCCCGCGTCCACTATGCGGCCACACTCAAGCTTACCAGTCCACATCCCGCGTCCACTATGCGACCACACTCAAGCTTACCAATCCACACCCCGCGTTCACTATGCGACCACACTCAAGCTTACCAATCCACACCCCACATCCACTAGGTGGCTACACTCAAGCTTACCAGTCCAGAACCCACGTCCACTATGCGACCACACTCAAGCTTACCAATCCACACCCCACATCCACTAGGTGGCTACACTCAAGCTTACCAGTCCAGAACCCACGTCCACTATGCGGCCACACTCAAGCTTACCAATCCACACCCCACGTTCACTATGCGACCACACTCAAGCTTACCAATCCACACCCCACATCCACTAGGTGGCTACACTCAAGCTTACCAGTCCAGAACCCACGTCCACTATGCGACCACACTTGTGTTGTTGACAGAGCTCATGCACGCAACTGGCCAGATGAGATACTTCGTGAAGCTTTTTTGCATTCATGCCACGTGTCAGTGCAGGGTTCAGATCGCAGGCAGCCGCCTCTCCACTCACGGTCCTGTCCAGGGACAACGTCAACGCTTCAAGGACAAAGTCTTTGAGATCTTCAGGCCACGTTTCCTATATATGGTACATACCAAGTGAGAAACAACCTTTGGATTATTGGATTACCGGTATATCAGTAGATACTATTTGTTTGGCTATTAATATCTCATATAAGTTTATATAGTAAGCAGTGAGTAAAAGCATTCCTATAGGCCTGGGTTAAAGGGATCACCCCCTTTGCCGAGGAGGTACAGTGGCTGACTCAAGATCAGGAGACTGGGAGTTCGACTCCATTTGGGCACCAAACCAGCCCTCAGCGTTACACTTATAAACAAAAGTTAATAAAGCATGTACAAATAATACAATTAGTACAATTATTTTAAATTATTGATATGCTACACTGGTAAATATTACACAAGGATCTGTTTAAATATTTGAATACAAATAGGTCAGTATGTCAATGAAACCTGCATACCTGAATCTTGCCAAACGGAACATATCCTAATTCAGTATAATTTATTTTCTGGAGTGCTTGAAACCACTGAAACAAAATGAGTGAGGTAAATTCAGATCTAAGGGAGTTATGGCTATGTTACTTTAGCATACCTTATACATGCCAAATAAAGTATCATATTTGTAATATGAATGTTATAGTTGGAGCTTTGACTCAAATTGATCTTTCAGGAAACAATTTTGTTTTACTCGCTTTTAAAAATGAGTCTAATTACCGGTAGTATTTTACGAAAATATAACTATCATATTAAAAATGTATCCAGTAGTGACTTTGGTAAGGATATGAACATATTCATATTTCTAACCTGGTCAGGCATAGATTCCCATATATGAAGGACAAAAAAATGTATGAGTTGGAAATCAAACATCCAACTGAATTTATCCAAAAAGTCTACACATTTTTCCAGGTATTTTGTCACTCCTTCTTTCTGGTATGTTTCAGGAAGAAAAACGACAGAAGACTTCTTTCCTAAAGTTGCCATTTCTACAAAGTAAGAAATATAATCTATTGACAAATATATCACCATAGAATCTCAATTCCAAAATGGCTGAGCACCTAAATGTTAATGGTGCTCTCCTAGCATAAACACCCTCGCTGCATTGTGTCATCTGCACCCTCCACCCCTCCACCCTTAACCAACCAGCCAGCCATGTCAGCGCAGCTGGTAATCCTCCACAACAGGCGATATCTGCCACTGGAATAACAGCCCTTGACAGAAGTGGACATATCTCTCTTTCTTTCTTTCAGACCACATCGATTATACACATGTACCTGGCCCCATCTTCGCAACAGAAACCCCTCTATGTGTTTTCCCCAGTTTTCCACAGGATTCGGCAGGTATTCCGCCCAGAATTGCTTCCACTGATCCCGCCGCCGCTAACAAATATGTGGGCGATAATAGGAATGTGATCGAAAACTGCACAATCAAAATCGTACTAGATCTAGCATTGGTGGAACAATGCCATATATAGCCCTACCTTTATTGTGCCGTTGTTTTTGTAGGCATGTTGCATGAAAATCGCGAGTCCGTGAAAAGCCCGGGACTTTCACGTGAAAAGTGCGAGACCACCCACGAAAAAAGTGAGTCGGGCTGGCTCTATTTTTTCACGACTCGCTATTTTCATGCAACAGGCATGCAGTGAGAGAGTTACGACTGGACTAGATAATGTGACGAGCGATAATGAAGTGCATGATAATAGTGAAATTAAGTTTGGCCTTCGGCCCGCGGTTGTGTTTATCATCTGTCGAGGATGGAGGAATAGTCGAGGCAAATTTCCCCGCTAATTGTACCGATGTCTTTCCCAAATATTAAAATATATATAGCAGAAAAAAAAATTTACTCACTTGAACACTTGAGACACACATATTTGGCACAAATGCCTTGGAAAATATTAAAAACAAAGTAGTGGAATAGATATCATTCTTCACGCGTAAGGTACTGATCGATATAGATCTAGATCTATACAGGGCTGATTGTCTGCGAGGCAAATATCTTCCGCCTCCATTTCAGTTTAATGTTTAGGGGGTTTAAACACCCCCCCTCCCCCCCGCCCTCCTCCTCTCTGACGGCTCTTTCCGTTGAGGAAGAATTTAATGCCCTTTTCCCATGCAAATTCATGCTGCAAAATCAAGGCAAATCGTAAATTTGTGGACTCCCCCCCTCCCCCTGTCGTAAATAAATTTTATGTGAATTCCCCCCCTTTTAAATTCCTAGATCCGTCCCTAAAGGCAGTTTATATTTGTCACCTTCAAGCAAAGACCCAACATATAACAGAATTTGTGCCACTGACAGCAAGGATATATACACTATCCTTGCTCACAACCATGACTTCAAGAGAACTCACATATATATATGATGCCAAAATTATTACGGTTTCACGTACATAAAGCAGACAATTTTGCCATGGCCGCCCCTCGATCAGCTCTTTGCCTTGTCCGTGTCATTTCCGAGGACGATAGTGAAAAATATATGGATGGTACGCTAATTGGAAAGGGGGAATTAGGTTGTGTCAATGCCAATTAAGCCGTAACTCGAAATATAAAACACTGCCATTTGGGCACTACAAGTGCCCATCGGTCATTAGTCATACCATATCAGAGGTGGTCAAAATTATTCTTTGATAATATGCAAGTGGTTAAATATAGTTGGCGTTAGACAGGGCAGTGCGTGAAAACTACATATATGCGAAGTTTGTCGCGTTTACGTTAAATAAACTAATAAAGCTATCGTAGGTACACTGCATGTATATCATTTGTTAAAATTAACCCGTCTGCCTAAGAAGAGGGTTTTTCAACTTGTTTTGTTAGCAATTGAGAAATACCATTAGCATAGCCATCACTGCCATAGCATAACGCCATAACTTAGCGATTTTGCGTTCTGATGTCTGGTAACGGTTAGTGTCTATATAGTCCCATATGAGACAGTTGTTGCTCTGCACAACAGTCTCATATCCTCAGGCAGGAAATGTGGGGGGGGAATATTTGTTTGTGTGGGCGACTAAGTGTTCTGAATGGCACTATCCATCAAACCATCATCATTTTGTACGGGCCCGGATATTTTGTCTAAAGTAATTTACATCGGCGCCGAGGAAAAAACGTAGCGCCGATGTAGCAGGGGGAGGCTTCCACAAAAAATCTGTCACATTATTATCAAAGATCCTACCTCAGAGAAACAGAAAATGTTAAGTCCAATGAATTTGGTATCCGAATAAGTGTGTTATGGCGTATAAACCGTTCCTGTTGGCAGCCTCAGCTCAAATGGCTGCCTCCTCGGCATGCCGTAATCTCGCCAGGTGCGAAGTCTAGCGGACCGTGGGGGGGGGGGTGCATATGTGTGTGGTCGCGTGCAACGGTGGGTGGCTCAGACGGCATGCAGGGGTGGGGGGTAATTTACATCGGCCCCGAGGAAAAATGATGCAGGGGTGGGGGGTGCACTTTGAAGTGTTACTAGGCATTGGTCCGAGGATCCCCCTACTACATCGGCACTACATTTTTCTTCGGCGCCGATGTAAATTACTTCAGACAAAATGTGGCTCAGACGGCATGCATTTAGATTGGTGTTTATAGTACGAAAGGCATGAGGGCGCGCGGCGAAGTTAATAGAAATAAAATAAAAACCTGAGCAAGTGAAAGAACAGACACAAACAACAATGTGTAAGTTAAATGAAGCATTTTATTTTGTTTTATTTTGATTAATCATGAGCAAGCCGAACAAAAGAAATCCCTATCCATCTTAGCTTTCGTCAAGTTAACACACTTTTCAAATAACCACCTATCACATACATTACATTGCACCATGTCGCCATAGCATTGCGGCAGATGACAACAGCAATACAATGGCAACTTAATCTTGGAAGGTTGGAAGCCAGGTCAACACCTATAAACCTATTAACCAACCACATTGACTGTGTGGTTCGTAACCAGTCCGCCTTCGATGACTAATTGACTCAAACACCCGAAGTCAAAAATCGGAGAAGGCGGCTATAGTTAATGGGACGAATTCAATTCCACTTGTCCGAGTGTCCCTTTGATGACTACGACGGCTAATTGCCTACAATTTGAATGCGCCCGGAATGATAATATGATAGTGATAATTGACTCCAAACACCCGAAGTCTAAAAGCGGAGATATCTACAGTTAATGTGCTGGTCGAACGAATTCAATTCCACTTGTCCGATTCTCCCTTTGATGACTACGGCGGCTAAACCCGACAAGTTAAATCGGAGAAGTCTACAGTTACTGTTATAATATAAGGAAGTCAATTGCACTTGTCCGACTCTCCCTTTGATGACTACAGTTAATATATGGCCCTGCTTGTGGACAATACACCCACAACCACATCAGCTATCCGTAGACCTGTAGACACAACAAATCATCTTCAAGACTGGGTTGCCAGACATATCACGACCAACACTCTGCCCGCAGTCCATTGCTCACAACCTCGTCATATGGATATGTCTGAAGTAAATGGCCATGCGAGAAGCCCCTGCTGTCTCCTCGGTCCTACTTGGTTCCTCGGCTCCTGGACCCCCCCCCCCCCCCTCCCACCCCCATCCCCTCTGATCCACCATCCATTGCTCGCCAGCCACTTCGCCATTTGTGGATAATATGTCTGAAGTAATTCGCCGTGGCGAGAAGCCCCTGCTGTCTCCTCGGTCCTCGGCTCCTGTGCCCCCCCCCATCCCCTCTCATGCACCATCCATTGCTCGCCACCTCGCCATTTGTGGATAATATGTCTGAAGTAATTGGCCGTGGCGAGAAGCCCCTGCTGTCTCCTCGGTCCTACTTGGTTCCTCGGCTCCTGGACAACCCCCCACCCTGGCATCATTTTTCCTCGGCGCCGATGTAAATTACCCCCCACCCCTGCATGCCGTCTGAGCCACCCACCGTTGCACGCGACCGCACACATATGCACCCCCCCCCCCCACCCCTTGGTCCGCGAGACTTCGCACCTGGCGAGATTACGGCATGCCGAGGAGGCAGCCATTTGAGGTGAGGCTGCCAACAGGAACGGTTTATACGCCATAACACACTTATTCGGATACCAAATTCATTGGACTTAACATTTTCTGTTTCTCTGAGGTAGGATCTTTGATAATAATGTGACAGATTTTTTGTGGAAGCCTCCCCCTGCTACATCGGCGCTACATTTTTTCCTCGGCGCCGATGTAATTACTTCAGACAAAATATTCGGTCCCATTTTGTACTATCATACCTTGGCGCAAGTGCCGCCAGGCAAGCCCACTTCTCTAGGGGCACAACAGTAACAATGTTAAAATCGATCGACATTAGTAGGGAATCAACTGTAGCTTTTATTATAATGTGGGCATATATAATAATAGTGCTTACGTATTCTTATATACCTTGTTCTATCTTCTGACATCAAGAAAGTGTGTTAACACTAGTTTGTTGCAGTTATATTTTCGTGAACAAATGTTGGAGCATGCGACCTGTGAAAGAGGGCGCTGCTCTTGTCCTTAAGTTCAAAGTGAGCGACTGACAAGGCCTTCTAGCAGAGAGTCAAAATATGGCGGACGGCTGTTTTCGGTACCAGTTGTATGCTCCAACATTTCTTCGCGAAAATATAACCGAAACAACCTAGTGTCGACACACTTTATTGATATCAGATGATAGAACAAGGTATATAGAATACGTAAATACTATGATTGTTCGAGCACACATTATAATAAAAGCTACAGTCGATTTCCTACTAACGTCGAAGGATGTTAACATTGTTACTGTTGGGCCCCTAGAGAAGCGGGCTTGCCTGGGGTCACTTGCTGTCTGCTGGCTTGAGAAAACAATAAACGTTATAGTCGTAATAATGAAGACTTGAACCAAAATAATATAGAAAATTGATAGATATATAGCTACAGAAACTATTCCCATACTCCAAAAAGTTTTTCGCCATCAACACTGCTTCTTGCCACGCATATTTGTGTATTACCATACAGGATTTGATGGTTAGGACATATGACATTGTTTCCTAACAACATCACATAGGGCTAGTAATCCAGAAGAAAGTTATGCAGAAAGGTCGAAAGGCAGAATGGCCGAGTCTCTCTCACCACCCCTTACCATAGGTGGAGGGGGTTGGGGTTGGTCGAGCCATAAGCGGCTAGTGTGGAGGCCTCAACGATGGAACTGTATTGTATAGGCACTCAGTTCAAGTTATATATAGCGTATACACAGGACATAGGACTTCCATCCCATGAACCGAGTGCCTGTGGTCTGTTGTTGTTATTAGCACTGTCTTGCCACAATGATACAGAGGCTATTGTGTTTGTTCTTGTGATCGATTGTTTGGTAATGACTGGCCAAGGGGGGGGTCCTCTCTCCCTCCTCATACTCCAGCCTGGCATTGATATCTGGTAGCGATGAGGTGGTCGTTGGGTGGGCATCATCGCAATCCAGGCAGGCCAGTGCAGCAGACAATGCTGCCACCATTGGCAGCCATCACACTGCAAGCCTTCTTGGCTCAGATGGACAGGGGCATTGCATGATATATATACATCAGCCATATTTCACACAAGGAATGATAGCCCCATGCGCTGGACGTCTTTTGATAAGTTAATGAGAAGTAAACAAATTTAACATATTATCAAAGGCTCTGTTGTTTTTGTCTTATAATGTTGTAAATGGGTTAAAACTAGAAATTAAATGAGAATTGCAATCATGCATGAAATTGCATGAAATCAGAATTCAGGCAGTGCAAAGATCACCCCTTCCCCCACCCAGCAGCCACCCAATCGCCGAGGCGCAGACTAATCCGCTAGCTTGTGGCTCGACTACTATCACCCACCCCCCTTAACTCCTTTTGCCATTTGGATATTATGACTATACACCACCCAGAACCCTAGGCTGGGTGGGCTGAGATACAGTGTAGGCCTATTTTGACCATGGTATGTTTTGACTGGAAGTGTAGCTGGGAAGGGGGTATAGGCCTCATATGTGCCTGGGGAATGGGACCCTGTCTCACTGCTCCATGCAGCCTAGTCTCTTTCTTTAGTAAAATTCTGACCTGGAAGAACCCTATTTCAGGCTTGTTTGATTTAGAACATATGTAACCCTCATTCACTTAATGCTATGGGAAAAGCTTTATAACAGAAACAAACCTTAATCCTTTTTCTAGTAGTTCCTGGCAAGTGACCAATCACATAAGTAAGCTTTCTTGAGTCAAGAGAAATTCATATGAAAACATGCGCTTTCACTGACTCCATCACTGGGTCCCTGAATAGGAAGTAATCAATAAACCAATTAGCATGGCTTATGTGATCATGTGACCTTGCACATGTGCATTGATTAAAAGTAGTGCGGGTAGTAATAAAGTCATCAATGACGGCATGATAGAGTAATGCTCTATCATGCAGTCATTGACTAAACAATAAAATTATGGGACATCCCAAAAAATAATGGGAAATTAATTTAAATAAAATATTGTGCCATCTGTATGCTATTTTAATTGAAGGAAACCTCTTAAATAATTACACAATAGTTTCTGATACTTAGCACCTAGACCTAGTTACCTACAATCTAACATGTATTGCATTATCAATAGCTGATCATCACCAGGGTCACCATGGCCAATCTGTTCCTGTATGGTGTAAGGCCCCGATTCTAGACAGAAACCCTTTACACCCATCTGGTTATACATACTTACAATGCATCCCCATGTCCTCTCACAGCTCAATGAAATGCATGTTAAATTTTGTGGGCTACATATGATGCATACCCATCAAAATCGCTGAATGTATAACCGTTTTATTTTTGTTATTTCTAGAGCTTCTAGAATGGCATCTGTTGGGATGCCAGATATACTAGACAACCCTCCGACCTCGCCATCCTCGTGTGGCATGAGTAACCAGAAGACCTGGCAAGAAATCCGCCAGGTGGTGCGCAGGTCCCGCAGCGCCGCCTCGGCCCACCAGAACAAGGTGCTCCAGTGCTTCACACTGCGCTCACTGCAGGCAGAAGATGGCAGCACTCGGCAGCGCCTTTACTTTCTGGGGTCACACTCTGGAAACAGAGAAAACACGCTCCTGTTTGTGGACTTGGATCCGGCCGGCTGTGAATCTGAACAGTCCCAGTCTTTCGAGCCCCGACCGCTGCTGGTCTCGCCTCATACCCCGGCTCTACATGGGCAACTGTCCAGGGTAGAACAGCTATTAAGGGAGCGAAAGCGCATGCGCTCATTCGGAATAACTTCCTACGACTATCATGCGGCAGATGGAAGATTTGTTTTCCCGGCATGCAACAGTTTCTTCATTTGTACAGACGCTGTAGAAAATGGAACGTTTTCAGTAGGTGTCCTCGACTTGCTTATCACTTTTATTCAAGTATGATGGTCCATTCCTTTTAAAAACGTAGCCATAATGGTAAATGATATCTATAGGACAATGTATGTGTCATTAATAAACACATAACACATGTGACACTTAATAAATGGCATTTGTCTCAAGTGTACATGAGCAAAAACAGAACTGAAGAGGCTAAGGTTACTTTGAAGCACGACTAGTCATTCATCATATGAGAAGGCGACGCTGTTGATAAAAATGTGCTCCCTTTCATACAGAAATGCTTGGTGTGAATGGCGTTCTGTCACTATGGTTGGCGCTCCCGGGTCGTTTTAGATGCAACCGACGGAGGCCAAGGAAGTCCGGTCGAGCAACATCCAAGGTCGACTGGATCCCAAACTTTGCCCATCGAATGCTAACCTGTTAGCTTTTGTCAGTAGTAAAGATATTTGGGTCACAAACATAACGACAGGGACAGAGCAGAGGCTGACCTATGCGCACCAGGGTAAGCACATCTTCCATATGTGTTGAAAGATTTAATCTAAAAGATATTGTCCATGTCAATTTGATCATCATTTTTATTGATGTAGACGGCGTTCGTGTATATCTGTTTAACCGTATTAGCTTTGCCCACTATTCAGATTGCAGTTTGCTGTCCAGCAATCCTTGCAGTGCTGGCGTTCCGTCCTTTGTAGTGCAAGAGGAGTTTGACCGTTACACGGGGTACTGGTGGCAGCCATGCTCTGAGCGAAACCCAGGTAATACAAACAAGTATCAGTCGCAGCAATGCTAACCACAAAGGCAGCTAGGACAATACAAACCAAAACTCCATTGCAAAGACAAGCAAAAACTTTGGGGCAAGGCCTCTCGTTCTATTGTGAAATAAACAACGGCAGAGATGACAATTGCGACATTTTCATAAACATTTGAAACTCGCTCCGGTTTAGTAGATTTTAATATAAAGATGGATATGATTACGCATGCATTTTATGTGGCACTAGCAATATCAGACAATGTGACAAGTTGTCAAAGTATATTTTGAGTGTCTCTTTTAGACATGTAAGTTATATATAAGTGCAGCTTCAAAATTATCTTTCAACCTCCGTTGAGTGAATTTACTATATGTATACCTTTGATGTTGCAGATGGATCTCTGGTCTACCGAATATTATACGAAGAAGTAGATGAGAGTGATGTAGACATCATTAGCACAGTGGCCCCTGGAGAGGAGTGCAACCCTGCGGATGAATTCCGCTATCCCAGAGCGGGTGAGGCGCAGTCAAGGCAACATGTACCTCTCCGTTACGTTATATCAATTGGGGCCGCTCGAATGACCTGGTGGATAGCACGCTCTTCCTGTCCAGTGAGCTCTGCCAGGCCTGTCAGCGTGTCGGGCGTTCGCCTATGCGAATTTCTCTGGCCGTGCATGATCAAGATTTTCTCTGGTCGTGCATGATCAAGATTTTCTCTGGTCGTGCATGATCAAGATTTTCTCTGGTCTTGCATGATCAAGATTTCATGTCCTTCCCAAACATTAGAGGGTTAGCGCGCAAAGAGTAGAGGGTTAGCGCGCAAAGATGACGTGCAAGGTGACTTTAGCCAACGGCCGTGATATTTCAGTGTTTTCTCGTCCAAGCAGGGGGGGCGGGAGGTAGAAGTAATCTGAGACAAAATAGCGTTAAGTGTTAGCGGGCACCTGCTTATAATAAACATCGAATATACTAGCGAAATTGGGAACTGTTACATTATTCGTATGAAACATTTCGTCTAAAATGTTTGTTCTTTGATATAGAGTGACGCATTTGATGGTTTCTGTTTGTCTGTTTTAGGAACTCCAAATGCTGAGAGTGATTTAAAGATGCTAGAATTTCAAGTGGATGCCTCCGGCTGTGTAAGTGTGTGTTCACTTTTTCCGGTGGCGGGGTCGTGATGCAGGCCTTAAGGTCTGTTTAATGTTCCCACGCGACAACAATGATATTCGCACAGCTTGGACAACGTCGCAAATAATGCCTCCAAAAGTTCTGGATTAAAGTCCGTGTGCAATTCACTCTGGGTATTGTACATTGTACAACGTCATAATGCGGTCATCATATGACTAAATAAGTAGTCCTCACACAACCAATATGAGGCATGTTACCACTTGTTATTGTCAAGTGAAGGTTCTTGACCGATTGTAACCTTCATATTAGTGACCCAATTTCCTTTCGTAATATCCTTAAAAGCACATGTAACTGTTTCAGATTAACATTTAGTCTGTCGAATCAGCGAAGTTACGTAATGTATTTTTTCCGACCCCAATATCATTTTAATGGTGGCTTCAGTTATTTTGAATTTTCGAGGATTCGATAGCGATATTTATAGGTCTAGTCGATTCAGCCATCCTTTGTGAAAAGAGTATTCTGTCGGTGATATTCAGTGTGAATATCACATGATTTCTCTCTACGCTGTTTCCTTTTAAAATGTTGATTGTTTCATTTGTCGCCAGGTGAAGGATGTGTTACAATGCCACTTGAATGAGACACTCTCCAACCTCTTCCCGGAAATGGAATATTTGCTGAGAGCGGGATGGACGCCAGATGGAAAATAGTAAGGAAACGACCCTACTCCATCTACTCGCCGGCAATCCCTGGTGTACAATCTGCTGTACATGGAGTGACCTTGTTGTGCGGGTTTGCCTTTTATAGATCGCCTTCAAATGACAAAGGACCCTACTAGAATATATAAACATTATTCCATCGAAGTCTTGTCAAATTTAGCTATTTTAAAACTTTACATATTGAATGTATTTTTCGTCAGTATGTTCAAAATGTTTGGGTCGTAATATGTCGTTCATTCCAGTCTCTTTTTGTCTGGACTAAAAGCTCGTCCGTACTTGTCTATATTTTTCAGTGTATACGTCGAGTTAATTGACCGACGACAACAACGGATGCAACTGGCGTTGATATCTCCCGAGTGTTTCAGCGTCCCGAAAGAGGGCGCTAGTGAGAACGATGATGAGATAATGACTTGTACCAGCAATGCCGGTGGAATTTACATCCTCTACGAGGACACATCGGATGTCTGGCTCCAGGTAATGCTGGCAGTTGTATGTCCTGTGTAAGGCAGAGGACACCATTGGAACAGTATCATAGACCATATACTTATATTGAAATCTCGATGCCTCGGCTTGAACATTGACCTGATCTCCTATTTATGTCTTTCCCTTTTTTTAGGTTCATGATCTCTTGCACTTCTTACCACAAACTTCCTCGAGCGAGATGAGCTTTATCTGGGGCAGTGAGAAGTCGGGATACCGGCATCTGTATCACGTGACCTCCTCCTTGACTGCCTGGGACAACGATTGCAGCGTCGCGGAGGATGACGGCGTCGAGCATATGAGTGGTGAGCGTCCTCGTGTATCCTGGTCTAGAGACACTTCAGTAGATTTAGCATTATGTAACACAGAAAAAAAGATTTTAGGATGGATTTCTACTAGAATACTTATGATTACTGTATAAATGTTTTTCCAGAACCTGATTTTCCACCGTTTGCAGGCTTGGATTCTCACTGTACGACGGTGTTAAGTGAGACACAACTGACTGCTGGTGAATGGGACGTCAGCTGGAAGCAGGTGAGTACGTGCTGGCCATCACGTCAGGCTGATGGAATGTCAGCTCGAAGCAGGTGAGTACGTGCTGGCCATCACGTCAGGCTGATGGGAGGTCAGCCAGAAGCAGGTGAGTACGGGCTTGCCATCACGTCAGGCTGATGGGAGGTCAGCTAGAAGCAGGTGAGTACGTGCTGGCCATCACGTCAGGCTGATAGGAGGTCAGCTAGAAGCAGGTGAGTACGTGCTGGCCATCACGTCAGGCTGATGGGAGGTCAGCTAGAAGCAGGTGGTACGTGCTGGCCATCACGTCAGGCTGATGGGAGGTCAGCTAGAAGCAGGTGAGTACGTGCTGGCCATCACGTCAGGCTGATGGGAGGTCAGCCAGAAGCAGGTGAGTACGGGCTTGCCATCACGTCAGGCTGATGGGAGGTCAGCTAGAAGCAGGTGAGTACGTGCTGGCCATCACGTCAGGCTGATGGGAGGTCAGCTAGAAGCAGGTGAGTACGTGCTGGCCATCACGTCAGGCTGATGGGAGGTCAGCTAGAAGCAGGTGAGAACGTGCTGGCCATCACGTCAGGCCGATAGGAGGTCAGCTAGAAGCAGGTGAGTACGTGCTGGCCATCACGTCAGGCTGATGGAATGTCAGCTCGAAGCAGGTGAGTACGTGCTGGCCATCACGTCAGGCTGATGGGAGGTCAGCTAGAAGCAGGTGGTACGTGCTGGCCATCACTTCAGGCTGATGGGAGGTCAGCCAGAAGCAGGTGAGTACGGGCTTGCCATCACGTCAGGTTGATGGGAGGTCAGCTAGAAGCAGGTGAGTACGTGCTGGCCATCACGTCAGGCTGATGGGAGGTCAGCTAGAAGCAGGTGAGTACGTGCTGGCCATCACGTCAGGCTGATGGGAGGTCAGCTAGAAGCAGGTGAGTACGTGCTGGCCATCACGTCAGGCTAATGGGAGGTCAGCTAGAAGCAGGTGAGTACGTGCTGGCCATCACGTCAGGCTGATGGGAGGTCAGCTAGAAGCAGGTGAGTACGTGCTGGCCATCACGTCAGGCTGATGGGAGGTCAGCTAGAAGCAGGTGAGTACGTGCTGGCCATCACGTCAGGCTGACGGGAGGTCAGCTAGAAGCAGGTGAGTACGTGCTGGCCATCACGTCAGGCTAATGGGAGGTCAGCTAGAAGCAGGTGAGTACGTGCTGGCCATCACGTCAGGCTGATGGGAGGTCAGCTAGAAGCAGGTGAGTACGTGCTGGCCATCACGTCAGGCTGATGGGAGGTCAGCTAGAAGCAGGTGAGTACGTGCTGGCCATCACGTCAGGTTTATGGGAGGTCAGCTAGAAGCAGGTGAGTACGTGCTGGCCATCACGTCAGGCTGATAGGAGGTCAGCTAGAAGCAGGTGAGTACGTGCTGGCCATCACGTCAGGCTGATAGGAGGTCAGCTAGAAGCAGATGAGTACGTGCTGGCCATCACGTCAGGCTGATGGGAGGTCAGCTAGAAGCAGGTGAGTACGTGCTGGCCATCACGTCAGGCTGATGGGAGGTCAGCTAGAAGCAGGTGAGTACGTGCCGGCCATCACGTCAGGCTGACGGGAGGTCAGCTAGAAGCAGGTGGTACGTGCTGGCCATCACGTCAGGCTGATGGGAGGTCAGCTAGAAGCAGGTGAGTACGTGCTGGCCATCACGTCAGGCTGATAGGAGGTCAGCTAGAAGCAGGTGAGTACGTGCTGGCTATCACGTCAGGCTGATGGGAGGTCAGCTAGAAGCAGGTGAGTACGTGCTGGCCATCACGTCAGGCTGATGGGAGGTCAGCTAGAAGCAGGTGAGTACGTGCTGGCCATCACGTCAGGTTTATGGGAGGTCAGCTAGAAGCAGGTGAGTACGTGCTGGCCATCACGTCAGGCTGATAGGAGGTCAGCTAGAAGCAGGTGAGTACGTGCTGGCCATCACGTCAGGCTGATAGGAGGTCAGCTAGAAGCAGGTGAGTACGTGCTGGCCATCACGTTAGGCTGATGGGAGGTCAGCTAGAAGCAGATGAGTACGTGCTGGCCATCACGTCAGGCTGATAGGAGGTGAGCTAGAAGCAGGTGAGTACGTGCTGGCCATCATGTCAGGCTGATGGGAGGTCAGCTAGAAGCAGGTGAGTACGTGCTGGCCATCACGTCAGGCTGATGGGAGGTCAGCTAGAAGCAGGTGGTACGTGCTGGCCATCACGTCAGTCTGATGGAATGTCAGCTCGAAGCAGGTGAGTACGTGCTGGCCATCACGTCAGGCTGATGGAATGTCAGCTCGAAGCAGGTGAGTACGTGCTGGCCATCACGTCAGGCTGATGGGAGGTCAGCTAGAAGCAGGTGAGTACGTGCTGGCCATCACGTCAGGCTGATGGAATGTCAGCTCGAAGCAGGTGAGTACGTGCTGGCCATCACGTCAGGCTGATGGGAGGTCAGCTAGAAGCAGGTGAGTACGTGCTGGCCATCACGTCAGGCTGATGGGAGGTCAGCTAGAAGCAGGTGAGTACGTGCTGGCCATCACGTCAGGCTGATGGAATGTCAGCTCGAAGCAGGTGAGTACGTGCTGGCCATCACGTCAGGCTAATGGGAGGTCAGCTAGAAGCAGGTGGTATGTGCTGGCCATCACGTCAGGCTGATGGGAGGTCAGCTAGAAGCAGGTGAGTACGTGCTGGCCATCACGTCAGGCTGATGGGAGGTCAGCTAGAAGCAGGTGGTACGTGCTGGCCATCACGTCAGGCTGATGGGAGGTCAGCTAGAAGCAGGTGAGTACGTGCTGGCCATCACGTCAGGCTGATGGGAGGTCAGCTAGAAGCAGGTAAGTACGTGCTGGCCATCACGTCAGGCTGATGGGAGGTCAGCTAGAAGCAGGTGGTACGTGCTGGCCATCACGTCAAGCTGATGAGGTGGAATGAGGTGTAATGAAATCAATATAAATATACTGGCCGTGAAGATATGGGAGGTTCGGGATTCGGTAATTAGTTCCCGCTTTGCTTGGGATACTAAAGGCCTGTATTCTGTTTTTATTTCAGATTTGGGTAGATGACAACCGAAAATTGGTATACTTTCTCGGCTACAAAGATACACCTTTGGAGACGCACTTGTAAGTTCATTATCTGGACTATAAATGTTGCAGATATCTGTTTGCTTTATCGGTTGTTTTTGTCTGTGGATATATCGATAGTTAGCCAAACCTAAATTGATTCGGAATAACTAAAGGCATATTGACAAATATTTAAATCATTGATATTGTAATAGGAGATGATCGCTTATTCTTATTTCGATGAAGACTTTCATATATCATACAACGCTGCCCTATACTGACCCGTGCAATTTAAAAGTCACCCATAGTGTATAGTGTAGAGTGTATACGTTGGTATTTGTTACACACGAGGAATGGCTTTGCCATGTGGTTACTACGCTATTCACTGGCGAAATAAAATCCTGATTATCCCCGATTGCTGATTTATACCTGAATACTATGTTGCTATACTGCTCATAACCGAGTTCTAAATATCTCTACATTGTTTTCTATCGAACGTACACTGATACATTCAGTAGCGCACTGAAAAAAGAATTATCTGTCTGCTATATGTTAAGGTACGGCTTTGTGTGGCCTCGGATGTTGCTATAGGATATATCCGGTCGTGGCGTGCCTCGTAAATGAAGTACATATGTACTGTCTCGTCCAGGTATGTGGTGCCGTACGACCGGCCTGGCCACGTGGTCCGCCTCACAGAGCCCTTCTACTCTCACAACGTCTATATGGACAAGGTAAGTCTGTTGTTGTTGGTGGACATCAGGCCGCAATTAAAGTTCGCAAATAGTTTTATAGTCACTTCATCCACTACACCGGTAATAACCTTACATAACGAAACATGGTTCACATTCCTCTGTTTATGGGCCATATATATAAGTCGCTCGTCTTGATAAATTCTTGCTTAGTTATGTGATATAAAAAAGATATGTATTGTTTTATCTATGAGGCTAACCCCTGAGGCGCCTTATAGTCCATTTTTAACATTATATTCCTTTGTTTGTCAAATAGAGACGTATTTGTGGTATGTGACGTCACAACTTGTGTTTTCCCCAGGCCTGCAGCCTGTTTGTGAGTGAGTACAGCAGTGTGAGCAACCCTCCGTCCTGCGCCGTCTACCGGCTACAGCACCTGGAGGATCACCAAGTTGTGGCCACTAGGCATGGCTACCTCCAAGAATCCGCTGGTCAGTCTAAACTCTAGCCATAGTCAAAGTACCACCTCTATATCTGAGGATTCATTACAGCAACTCAAGATTTGTTAACTTAGGATTTTCTTTTAGGTCGGCCATAGTGTCAACAGTTTGACTAGCTTTTTTGTTTCTGCAGAATGTTTAGTGATACCGTGTGAAGACAAAATAATTTAGCAACTAATATATTATGGCAATGTATGTTGTGTATCTTGATTTGGCCCTTTGTTTGTGCTTGCTATGGTCGTTTGCCTGAACCCGTGTTAGCTGGTGGCACCTCAAATGGTGCAATGGTGTCGTCCCTCGTCCAACACTAAGAAGAATTATTTCATCGAGTGAATTACGTCTCATACTTCGTGTATTGGCCAAAATAATCTGACCTACCCCCGCCATACTCTGTCAAACGCCTTCCCTTGCTGACGTTGCAGCCTTGACGGGGTATGAGCCGCCCGAGCTCTTTAACTTCCCCAGTCAGTGCGGCAGCACTCTGTTCGGCATGGTCTTCAAGCCCACCAACCTGGAGCCCGGCCGGAGCTACCCCACCGTGGTCTTCGTCTACGCCGGACCCCAGGTCCAGCTGGTCACAAACTCTTACAAGGGAGCCAGGTAGAAATCACCCATTCACTGGCATATATATGTTTTAAGCTATGTAAGCTCATTGGTATTGTTCCGGAGAAAAATAGTGTTGTATGGACAGGTACATTGCAGCCAATAATGTGGTAAACCGCATAAAAAATACCGCCATTTAGCATCACCATTGATATGTGCATAAGGGGCACCTGTCTATGCAAGTATCACCATTTATATGTGCATATATTTTTGCTCAATTCGGAACGCGCTGCTGTTTGTCCAGCACTGTGTGAGGCCGCTGCTATGTGTCCAGCACTGTGTGAGGCCGCTGCTATGTGTCCAGCACTGCGAGGCCGTCGCTATGTGTCCAGCACTGTGTGAGGCCGCTGCTATGTGTCCAGCACTGTGTGAGGCCGCTGCTATGTGTCCAGCACTGTGTGAGGCCGCTGCTATGTGTCCAGCACTGTGTGAGGCCGCTGCTGTTTGTCCAGCACTGTGTGAGACCGCTGCTATGTGTCCAGCACTGTGTGAGGCCGCTGCTATGTGTCCAACACTGTGTGAGGCCGCTGCTATGTGTCCAGCACTGTGTGAGGCCGCTGCTATGTGTCCAGCATTGTGTGAGGCCGCTGCTGTTTGTCCAGCACTGTGTGAGGCCCCTGCTATGTGTCCAGCACTGTGTGAGGCCGCTGCTATGTGTCCAGCACTGTGTGAGGCCGCTGCTATGTGTCCAGCACTGTGTGAGGCCGCTGCTGTTTGTCCAGCACTGTGTGAGACCGCTGCTATGTGTCCAGCACTGTGTGAGGCCGCTGCTATGTGTCCAACACTGTGTGAGGCCGCTGCTATGTGTCCAGCACTGTGTGAGGCCGCTGCTATGTGTCCAGCATTGTGTGAGGCCGCTGCTGTTTGTCCAGCACTGTGTGAGGCCCCTGCTATGTGTCCAGCACTGTGTGAGGCCGCTGCTATGTGTCCAGCACTGTGTGAGGCCGCTGCTATGTGTCCAGCACTGTGTGAGGCCGCTGCTATGTGTCCAGTACTGTGTGAGGCCGCTGCTATGTGCCCAGCACTGTGTGAGGCCGCCGCTATGTGTCCAGCACTGTGTGAGGCCGCTGCTATGTGTCCAGCACTGTGTGGGGCCGCTGCTATGTGTCAAGCACTGTGTGAGGCCGTCGCTGTGTGTCCAGCACTGTGTGAGGCCGCTGCTATGTGTCCAGCACTGTGTGAGGCCGCTGCTATATGTCCAATACTGTGTGAGGCTGATGTTATGTGTCAAGCACTGTGTGAGGCCGCTGCTATGTGTCCAGCACTGTGTGAGGCCGCTGCTATGTGTCCAGCACTGTGTGAGGCCGCTGCTATGTGTCCAGCACTGTGTGAGGCCGCTGCTATGTGTCCAGCACTGTGTGAGGCCGCTGCTGTTTGTCCAGCACTGTGTGAGGCCCCTGCTATGTGTCCAGCACTGTGTGAGGCCGCTGCTATGTGTCCAGCACTGTGTGAGGCCGCGGCTATGTGTCCAGCACTGTGTGAGGCCGCTGCTATGTGTCCAGCACTGTGTGAGGCCGCTGCTATGTGTCCAGTACTGTGTGAGGCCGCTGCTATGTGTCAAGCACTGTGTGAGGCCGCTGCTATGTGTCCAGCACTGTGTGAGGCCGCTGCTATGTGTCCAGCACTGTGTGAGGCCGCTGCTATGTGTCCAGCACTGTGTGAGGCCGCTGCTATGTGTCCAGCATGTGTGAGGCCGCTGCTATGTGTCAAGCACTGTGTGAGGCCGCTGCTATGTGTCAAGCACGGTGTGAGGCCGCTGCTATGTGTCAAGCACTGTGTGAGGCCGCTGCTATGTGTCAAGCACTGTGTGAGGCCGCTGCTATGTGTCCAGCACTGTGTGAGGCCGCTGCTATGTGTCCAGCACTGTGTGAGGCCGCTGCTATGTGTCCAGCATGTGTGAGGCCGCTGCTATGTGTCCAGCACTGTGTGAGGCCGCTGCTGTTTGTTGCAGGTACTTGCGGCAGCACACGTTGGCCTCGCTGGGGTATGCCGTCGTCGTGATCGACTCCCGAGGGTCGTGTAACAGGGGACTCCACTTCCAGAGCCCCATCAAACGGACACTGGTAAGTCGGTGGCCCATTCCTCTACCTTCAAGTCGTTATGTTGGTGTAGGCTACGTTTACATCATGAAGGTTACACTGGGTCAAGTAACGTCCGGGGAAATAGAGAAGAAACAACCGCATGTTTCACAGGCTGGTGTCAGAGTTCGACACTACCCTATGTATCAATGGGGCATTCGTTGTTGGCTGTCAGTGCAATGACGCTTGGCTGTCAGTGTGAAGTTAGCTTGTTATGTTGGTCTACAGCTTCAGTCATAGCGCCTCCTGCATTCTCCATTGCCCAACCCTTTGGTCGGATTCATAACAATGTATTCATAACAATAACATAGCACGTCGCATACAAAGCCTTCTCGTCTCAGCATTTCATGCTCATAGCAGCAGTATTTTGAACCACAGTTGTAGTTGACTTAAATTTTGGCACTTTTTCCATATTCTAAAAATGCTTTTGGTGAGGGATAATTTTCTTCGCCGGATAAACAATTTAGAAAGATTCTACTTAGCGCTAGGTAGGGTTTATCAGTATGGAACCTGTTCTGTACGTCGGTTGGTCTACAGCTTAATCCTTAAGTCGTAGATCGATCGTATATTCCAGACCTGTTCTGTACAGTGTCAGTCAAAAAGCCCTTGTATATTCTCAAGTACCGAGACCTGTGGTTTAGGTGGGTTGGTCTATACCTTCAGTCATAGAGCCCTCGTGTATGCTCAAGTACCGAGACCTGTTGTTTAGGTGGGTTGGTCTATACCTTCAGTCATAGAGCCCTCGTGTATGCTCAAGTACCAAGACCTGTGGTTTAGGTGGGTTGGTCTATACCTTCAGTCCTAGAGCCCTCGTGTATGCTCAAGTACCGAGACCTGTGGTTTAGGTGGGTTGGTCTATACCTTCAGTCATAGAGCCCTCGTGTATGCTCAAGTACTGAGACCTGTGGTTTAGGTGGGTTGGTCTATACCTTCAGTCATAGAGCCCTCGTGTATGCTCAAGTACCGAGACCTGTTGTTTAGGTGAGTTGGTCTATACCTTCAGTCATAGAGCCCTCGTGTATGCTCAAGTACCGAGACCTGTTGTTTAGGTGGGTTGGTCTATACCTTCAGTCATAGAGCCCTCGTGTATGCTCAAGTACCAAGACCTGTGGTTTAGGTGGGTTGGTCGTTACCTTCAGTCCTAGAGCCCTCGTGTATGCTCAAGTACCGAGACCTGTGGTTTAGGTGGGTTGGTCTATACCTTCAGTCATAGAGCCCTCGTGTATGTTCAAGTACCGAGACCTGTGGTTTAGGTGGGTTGGTCTATACCTTCAGTCCTAGAGCCCTCGTGTATGCTCAAGTACCGAGACCTGTGGTTTAGGTGGGTTGGTCTATACCTTCAGTCATAGAGCCCTCGTGTATGCTCAAGTACCAAGACCTGTGGTTTAGGTGGGTTGGTCAATACCTTCAGTCATAGAGCCCTCGTGTATGCTCAAGTACCGAGACCTGTTGTTTAGGTGGGTTGGTCTATACCTTCAGTCATAGAGCCCTCGTGTATGCTCAAATACCGAGACCTGTTGGTTTCGTCGATGGGTCCATAGATTCAGTACTGGGGCGCTTGTAGATTCTCAAGATATGTGGCACATGTATACAAAAGAAGTTTATATTAAGGTTTCTGACATGTTTTGCCGGTGTTTGTGTGTGTGGGCTAATGCTATACAATAGCAACGGGTCGGGGGCTGACTTCCCGCATGACGCTCAAACACAAACACAAAGGGTTGTTTTGGGGGGGGAGGGAAGATGTCTGTCTGTTTACCCACATCAATCATGTCATGATGGGTCGAACGAACTGACAATGAGTAGTTATAAAGCGTGGTACAGAGAGAAACGCCACTTAGGTTACGCCACAAGACTTAGCGCTAAGTGGAAGATTTGTCGAGCGATGATCGAGATCAAAATACAAGTGCTAAAATTATATTGAAGAAGGTTTCTTAATCATGAGCACCACCACAACGAGCTGGTGAGGCTAAGACGAAAATTACTTTTCGTGCGTAACTTACGAGGGGATTATAAATACGGCCACTAAACTACTTTTACATGTAAATGTTTTTAATGGGGAGGTAGATAAGGTATTCCAATCAGACTTTAACAGGGGTGGATATGGTATTCCACTCAGACTATATTAACTGTATTTAACAGGGGGATCGGGTATTCCACTCCGACTACATTAACTGTATTTAACAGGGGGTGGATAGGGTATTCCACTCAGACTACATTAACTGTATTTAACAGGGGGTGGATAGGGTATTCCACTCAGACCACATTAACTGTATTTAACAGGGGGTGGATAGAATATTCCACTCAGACTACATTAACTGTATTTAACAGGGGGTGGATAGGATATTCCACTCAGACTACATTAACTGTATTTAACAGGGGGTGGATAGGGTATTCCACTCAGACCACATTAACTGTATTTAACAGGGGGTGGATAGGGTATACCACTCAGACCACATTAACTGTATTTAACAGGGGGTGGATAGGGTATACCACTAGTGGGTGTATAGAGGATTCCGATCATGTTTGACTACATGAGTTGCATTTCGCATGCAGGCTATGGTTGCTATCATGATATCGTAGGCGGGGTGAGTTAGTTCTCTGCCAGGCCTAATCTCCACGCCGCCACCTCCGCGGTGAAAGGAAATGGCGATTGGTGCTAACTTGATCACCAGATGGCGCAGGTGTCCTTGCGAAGAGAGTGCAACCGCCCTCATGTTGTAAGCTCCCGCCACCCCCCACCCCCCTTAACCCTCTCCCGCCCACACACCCGCCAACAACAAAAAAAGAAGAAAAGAAAAGAGAATTGACTCTGAGTGAAGTTGAGGCGCGGAAGCGAGAGAGCGTGACGGACGCTGGCTGAAGGATGGGTGTCAGCGAACACACACCGCGACCGCCTTGTCCACGGGGTAGGGCGGCGGTAGTCACGCAGCCAAACACCTCGCACCTCCCCACTCTCCCGCACTCCCCCCCCCCCTCGCACATCACCCCCTCACCCCATCAATCTCAACCAGTACCTACCTGCGGTCATTGTTTTCTCCCACCAGATGGATTGAGTGCAGTGTTTTTTAGCATTAAGGTCGCTCGGGTTCTGCTGTACTGTACACACTTTGGACATTGTATGCGAATTAAATAACTAATGTACTTGCTGTTCCCGCGTGTTCAACATGCTACTTGCATTAAATAATATATTCATTTTTGTAATGGGTGGGCTGTTTTATTTCCCCGTAAACTTTTGTATTCGATGTAGGGACAGGTCTCACTTGCGATTAAAGATACTAATGTACCGAGTTACTTTTGACTTACCTCTGGCTCAGACTTACCTCTGACTTACCTGACTCACACTTACTCACACTTACTAGACTCAGACTTATTATGTGAGGACGTTAATATTCTAACTGAGGTGTGACTCAGACTTACAAACTGAGGGCGTAAATATTCAGACTGAAATGTGACTCAGACCAAATGAGATCGTTAATATTCTGAATAGCGCCGACTAAAAACTTATCGGCGACATTATAATCTAATAGCTGTGTTTTGATTGCTGTCCTGGTGGTCATGTTTTATTGTTTTGGCTCTCCTGGTGAGTTGTTTATTGCCGACGTGACTCCCTGTGTGTGCTGATGACATCACTGGCTGTATGGACGTGGTTTCTATGGTTGCAGGGCCAGGTGGAGGTGGAGGACCAGGTGGAGGGACTTGAGTGGCTGGCCTCTCAGGTGGACTACATCGACCTGTCCCGGGTCGCCATCCACGGCTGGTCGTACGGTGAGTTCCCATTGGCTCTCGGCAGTCGAGCGTTATGTAAGCCCTTACACGATAGGTCGACCGTATCCTAGTGGGCTCCAATGCCTAAAGGATCAAAATGGCGTCTTCGGCTTAATCGCCGTCATTCGAGATAAGCAAAGTGTATCATTGAGGAATTCTGATAAACTGGCGCTTGGGTTGAATGGGAACTTAACTTTAGCTTATTGGTTGTTACGTCGGTGGCAAGAGAGTATTTTTTGGGAAAAATGGTCTGTTGTAGCTCTAGATAAATAAGTATTCTGCTGGCCGGGGGAGGTGGTCTGCTGCCGTTGGGGATTAAGAAGGATTCTGCTGGTCGGGGCAGATGGTCTGCCGTAGTAGGGTGTTAAGAAGTATTCTGGTGGTCGGGGGAGATGGTCTTCTGTAGTTGGGGATTAGGAAGTATTTTGCTTGTCGCGGGAGGTGGTCTGTTGTAGTTGGAGATTAAGAAGTATTCTGCTGGTCGGGGGAGATGGTCTGCTGTAGCTGGGGATTAAGTATTCTGCTGGTCGGGGCAGATGGTCTGCCGTAGTAGGGTATTAAGAATTATTCTGCTGGTCGGGGGCGATGATCTGCTGTAGTTTGGGATTAAGAAGTATTCTGGTGGTCGGGGGAGATAGTCTGCTGTAGTTGGGGATTAAGAAGTATTCTGGTGGTCGCGGGAGGTGGTCTGCTGTAGTTTGGGATTAAGAAGTATTCTGCTGGTCGGGGCAGATGGTCTGCCGTAGTAGGGTATTAAGAATTATTCTGCTGGTCGGGGGCGATGATCTGCTGTAGTTTGGGATTAAGAAGTATTCTGGTGGTCGGGGGAGATAGTCTGCTGTAGTTGGGGATTAAGAAGTATTCTGGTGGTCGCGGGAGGTGGTCTGCTGTAGTTTGGGATTAAAAAGTATTCTGCTGGTCTCGGGAGGTGGTCTGCTGTAGTTTGGGATTAAGAAGTATTCTGGTGGTCTCGGGAGGTGGTCTGCTGTAGTTTGGGATTAAGAAGTATTCTGCTGGTCTCGGGAGGTGGTCTGCTGTAGTTTGGGATTAAGAAGTATTCTGCTGGTCGGGGGAGATGGTCTGTTGTAGTTGGAGATTAAGAAGTATTCTGCTGGTCGGGGGAGATGGTCTGCTGTAGCTGGGGATAAAGAAGTATTCTGCTGGTCGGGGCAGATGGTCTGCTGTAGCTGGGGATAAAGAATTATTCTGCTGGTCGGGGCAGATGGTCTGCCGTAGTAGGGTATTAAGAAGTATTCTGCTGGTCGGGGGAGATGGTCCGTTGTAGTTGGGGATTAAGAAGTATTCTGTTGGTTTTGGGAGGTGGTCTGCTGTAGCTGGGGATAAAGAAGTATTCTGCTGGTCGGGGCAGATGGTCTGCTGTAGCTGGGGATAAAGAAGTATTCTGCTGGTCGGGGCAGATGGTCTGCCGTAGTAGGGTATTAAGAAGTATTCTGCTGGTCGGGGGAGATGGTCTGTTGTAGTTGGGGATTAAGAAGTATTCTGCTGGTTTTGGGAGGTGGTCTGCTGTAGTTTGGGATTAAGAAGTATTCTGCTGGTCTCGGGAGGTGGTCTGCTGTAGTTTGGGATTAAGAGGTATTCTGCTGGCCGGGGGAGATGGTCTGTTGTAGTTGGGGATTAAGAAGTATTCTGCTGGTCGGGGGAGGTGGTCTGCTGTAGTGTGGGATTAAGAAGTATTCTGCTGGTCTCGGGAGGTGGTCTGCTGTAGTTTGGGATTAAGAAGTATTCTGCTGGTCTCGGGAGGTGGTCTGCTGTAGTTTTGGATTAAGAAGTATTCTGCTGGTCTCGGGAGGTGGTCTGCTGTAGTTTTGGATTAAGAAGTATTCTGCTGGTCTCGGGAGGTGGTCTGCTGTAGTTTTGGATTAAGAAGTATTCTGCTGGTCTCGGGAGGTGGTCTGCTGTAGTTTTGGATTAAGAAGTATTCTGCTGGCCGGGGGAGATGGTCTGTTGTAGTTGGGGATTAAGAAGTATTCTGCTGGTCGGGGGAGGTGGTCTGCTGTAGTGTGGGATTAAGAAGTATTCTGCTGGTCGGGGGAGATGGTCTGCTGTAGTTTGGGATTAAGAAGTATTCTGCTGGTCGGGGGAGGTGGTCTGCTGTAGTGTGGGATTAAGAAGTATTCTGCTGGTCGGGGGAGATGGTCTGCTGTAGTTTGGGATTAAGAAGTATTCTGCTGGCCGGGGGAGATGGTCTGTTGTAGTTGGGGATTAAGAAGTATTCTGCTGGTCGGGGGAGGTGGTCTGCTGTAGTGTGGGATTAAGAAGTATTCTGGTGGTCTCGGGAGATGGTCTGCTGTAGTTCGGGATTAAGAAGTATTCTGGTGGTCGCGGGAGGTGGTCTGTTGTAGTTTGGGATTAAGAAGTATTCTGCTGGTCTCGGGAGGTGGTCTGCTGTAGTTTGGGATTAAGAAGTGTTCTGCTGGTCTCGGGAGGTGGTCTGCTGTAGTTTGGGATTAAGAAGTATTCTGCTGGTTTTGGGAGGTGGTCTGCTGTAGTTTGGGATTAAGAAGTATTCTGCTGGTTTTGGGAGGTGGTCTGTTGTAGTTGGGGATTAAGAAGTATTCTGCTGGTTTTGGGAGATGGTCTGCTGTAGTTGGGGATTAAGAAGTATTCTGGTGGTCGCGGGAGGTGGTCTGTTGTAGTTTGGGATTAAGAAGTATTCTGCTGGTCTCGGGAGGTGGTCTGCTGTAGTTTGGGATTAAGAAGTATTCTGCTGGTCTCGGGAGGTGGTCTGCTGTAGTTTGGGATTAAGAAGTATTCTGCTGGTTTTGGGAGGTGGTCTGCTGTAGTTTGGGATTAAGAAGTATTCTGCTGGTTTTGGGAGGTGGTCTGTTGTAGTTGGGGATTAAGAAGTATTCTGCTGGTTTTGGGAGGTGGTCTGCTGTAGTTTGGGATTAAGAAGTATTCTGCTGGTCGGGGGAGATAGTGTCTGTCTCACGTTTAATTGTTTAATTATTTGTATATCTTCAGGAGGTTACATTTCTCTGATGGCATTAGCGAAGAAACCTGATGTATTCAAGGTGAGTTTGCTTGCCGCCTGTATGAAACGACTTCCGACTTGTGTGTACAGCTGGCTGTGGCCGGAGCGCCTGTAATGGTAGGGTAGTGTGACTGAGGGGTTGTGTGTACAGCTGGCTGTGGTCCGAGCGCCTGTAATGTTAGGGTAGTGTGACTGACGGGTTGTGTGTACAGCTGGCTGTGGCCGGAGCGCCTGTAATGGTAGGGTAGTGTGACTGTCGGGTTGTGTGTACAGCTGGCTGTGGCCGGAGCGCCTGTAATGGTAGGGTAGTGTGACTGACAGGTTGTGTGTACAGCTGGCTGTGGCCGGAGCGCCTGTTATGGTAGGGTAGTGTGACTGACAGGTTGTGTGTACAGCTGGCCGTGGCCGGAGCGCCTGTTATGGTAGGGTAGTGTGACTGACGGGTTGTGTGTACAGCTGGCTGTGGTCCGAGCGCCTGTAATGTTAGGGTAGTGTGACTGACGGGTTGTGTGTACAGCTGGCTGTGGTCCGAGCGCCTGTAATGGTAGGGTAGTGTGACTGACGGGTTGTGTGTACAGCTGGCCGTGGTCGGAGCGCCTGTAATGGTAGGGTAGTGTGACTGACGGGTTGTGTGTACAGCTGGCCGTGGTCGGAGCGCCTGTAATGGTAGGGTAGTGTGACTGACGGGTTGTGTGTACAGCTGGCCGTGGTCGGAGCGCCTGTAATGGTAGGGTAGTGTGACTGACGGGTTGTGTGTACAGCTGGCCGTGGCCGGAGCGCCTGTTATGGTAGGGTAGGGTGACTGACGGGTTGTGTGTACAGCTGGCTGTGGCCGGAGCGCCTGTAATGGTAGGGTAGTGTGACTGTCGGGTTGTGTGTACAGCTGGCTGTGGCCGGAGCGCCTGTAATGGTAGGGTAGTGTGACTGACAGGTTGTGTGTACAGCTGGCTGTGGCCGGAGCGCCTGTAATGGTATGGTAGTGTGACTGACAGATTGTGTGTACAGCTGGCTGTGGCCGGAGCGCCTGTAATGGTAGAGTAGTGTGACTGACGGGTTGTGTGTACAGCTGGCCGTGGCCGGAGCGCCTGTAATGGTAGGGTAGTGTGACTGTCGGGTTGTGTGTACAGCTGGCCGTGGCCGGAGCGCCTGTAATGGTAGGGTGGGGTGACTGACGGGTTGTGTGTATAGCTGGCTGTGGCCGGAGCGCCTGTAATGGTAGGGTAGTGTGACTGACGGGTTGTGTGTACAGCTGGCCGTGGCCGGAGCGCCTGTAATGGTAGGGTAGTGTGACTGACGGGTTGTGTGTACAGCTGGCTGTGGCCGGAGCGCCTGTAATGGTAGGGTGGTGTGACTGACGGGTTTTGTGTACAGCTGGCCGTGGTCGGAGCGCCTGTAATGGTAGGGTAGTGTGACTGACGGGTTGTGTGTACAGCTGGCCGTGGCCGGAGCGCCTGTAATGGTAGGGTAGTGTGACTGTCGGTTTGGGTGTACAGCTGGCCGTGGCCGGAGCGCCTGTTATGGTAGGGTAGTGTGACTGACGGGTTGTGTGTACAGCTGGCTGGGGCCGGAGCGCCTGTAATGGTAGGGTAGTGTGACTGAGGGGTTGTGTGTACAGCTGGCTGTGGCCGGAGCGCCTGTAATGGTAGGGTAGTGTGACTGACGGGTTGTGTGTACAGCTGGCCGTGTTCGGAGCGCCTGTAATGGTAGGGTAGTGTGACTGACGGGTTGTGTGTACAGCTGGCCGTGGCCGGAGCGCCTGTTATGGTAGGGTAGGGTGACTGACGGGTTGTGTGTACAGCTGGCCGTGGCCGGAGCGCCTGTTATGGTAGGGTAGTGTGACTGACGGGTTGTGTGTACAGCTGGCCGTGGCCGGAGCGCCTGTAATGGTAGGGTAGTGTGACTGTCGGGTTGTGTGTACAGCTGGCCGTGGCCGGAGCGCCTGTAATGGTAGGGTAGTGTGACTGACGGGTTGTGTGTACAGCTGGCTGGGGCCGGAGCGCCTGTAATGGTAGGGTAGTGTGACTGTCGGGTTGTGTGTACAGCTGGCCGTGGCCGGAGCGCCTGTTATGGTAGGGTAGTGTGACTGTCGGGTTGTGTGTACAGCTGGCCGTGGCCGGAGCGCCTGTAATGGTAGGATAGTGGTACTGACGGGTCGTGTTGTCTGTACAGCTGGCCGTGGCCGGAGCGCCCGTCACATCCTGGTCCCTGTACGACACGGGCTACACGGAGCGATACATGGATCTGCCGAGCCTCAACAAGGATGGATACAGGACTGGCTCCATCCTCGACCACGTCAGCAGCTTCCCGGCACAGTGAGTACCCCGAACCTGATGCGTGGCCTGTGTGTGGTGTCTGTCTTCGACTGTGGTGTATGTCTGTGGTGTCTGTCCCGGACTGTGGTGTCTGTCAGGGACTGTGGTGTCTGTCTCGGACGGTGGTGTCTGTCTCGGACTGTGGTGTCTGTCCCGGACTGTGGTGTCTGTCTGGTGTCTGTCCCCGGACTGTGGTGTCTGTCTCGGACTCTGGTGTCTGTCTCGGACTGTGGTGTCTGTCCCGGACTGTGGTGTCTGTCTGGTGTCTGTCTCGGACTGTGGTGTCTGTCCCGGACTGTGGTGTCTGTCTGGTGTCTGTCCCCGGACTGTGGTGTCTGTCTGGTGTCTGTCCCCGGACTGTGGTGTCTGTCCCGGACTGTGGTGTCTGTCTGGTGTCTGTCTCGGACTGTGGTGTCTGTCTCGGACTCTGGTGTCTGTCCCGGACTGTGGTGTCTGTCCCGGACTGTGGTGTCTGTCCACGGAATCTGGTGTCTGTCTCGGACTGTGGTGTCTGTCTCGGACTGTGGTGTCTGTCTCGGACTGTGGTGTCTGTCCCGGACTGTGGTGTCTGTCCCGGACTATGGTGTTTGTCTCGGACTGTGGTGTCTGTCTCGGACTGTGATGTCTGTCCCGGACTGTGGTGTCTGTCTCGGACTGTGGTGTCTGTCCACGGAATCTGGTGTCTGTCCCGGACTGTGGTGTCTGTCTCGGACTGTGGTGTTTGTCTCGGACTGTGGTGTTTGTCTCGGACTGTGGTGTCTGTCTCGGACTGTGGTGTCTGTCTCGGACTGTGGTGTCTGTCTCGGACTGTGGTGTCTGTCCCGGACTCTGGTGTCTGTCTCGGACTATGGTGTTTGTCTCGGACTGTGGTGTCTGTCTCGGACTGTGATGTCTGTCCCGGACTGTGGTGTCTGTCCAGGGAATCTGGTGTCTGTCTCGGACTGTGGTGTCTGTCTCGGACTGTGGTGTTTGTCTCGGACTGTGGTGTCTGTCTCGGACTGTGGTGTCGGTCTCGGACTGTGGTGTCGGTCTCGAACTGTGGTGTCTGTCTGGTACTGTGGTGTCTGTCTCGGACTGTGGTTTCTGTCCCGGACTGTGGTGTCTGTCTCGGACTGTGGTGTCTGTCCCGGACTGTGGTGTTGGTCTCGGACTGTGGTGTCTGTCTCGGACTGTAGTGTCTGTCTCGGACTGTAGTGTCTGTCTCGGACTGTGGTGTCGGTCTCGAACTGTGGTGTCGGTCTCGAACTGTGGTGTCTGTCTGGTACTGTGGTTTCTGTCCCGGACTGTGGTGTCTGTCCCGGACTGTGGTGTCTGTCTCGGACTGTGGTGTCTGTCTCGGACTGTGGTGTCTGTCCCGGACTGTGGTGTCTGTCTCGGACTGTGGTGTCTGTCCCGGACTGTGGTGTCTGTCTCGGACTGGTGTCTGTCTCGGACTGTGGTGTCTGTCTGTGGTGTCTGTCCCGGACTGTGGTGTCTGTCTCGGACTGTGGTGTCTGTCTCGGACTGTGGTGTCTGTCTCGGACTGTGGTGTCTGTCTCGGACTGTGGTGTCCGTCTCGGACTGTGGTGTCTGTCCACGGAATCTGGTGTCTGTCCCGGACTGTGGTGTCTGTCCACGGAATCTGGTGTCTGTCCCGGACTGTGGTGTCTGTCTCGGACTGTGGTGTTTGTCTCGGACTGTGGTGTTTGTCTCGGACTGTGGTGTCTGTCTCGGACTGTGGTGTCTGTCTCGGACTGTGGTGTCTGTCTCGGACTGTGGTGTCTGTCCCGGACTCTGGTGTCTGTCTCGGACTATGGTGTTTGTCTCGGACTGTGGTGTCTGTCTCGGACTGTGATGTCTGTCCCGGACTGTGGTGTCTGTCCAGGGAATCTGGTGTCTGTCTCGGACTGTGGTGTCTGTCTCGGACTGTGGTGTTTGTCTCGGACTGTGGTGTCTGTCTCGGACTGTGGTGTCGGTCTCGAACTGTGGTGTCGGTCTCGAACTGTGGTGTCTGTCTGGTACTGTGGTGTCTGTCTCGGACTGTGGTTTCTGTCCCGGACTGTGGTGTCTGTCTCGGACTGTGGTGTCTGTCCCGGACTGTGGTGTCTGTCCCGGACTGTGGTGTTGGTCTCGGACTGTGGTGTCTGTCTCGGACTGTAGTGTCTGTCTCGGACTGTAGTGTCTGTCTCGGACTGTGGTGTCGGTCTCGAACTGTGGTGTCGGTCTCGAACTGTGGTGTCTGTCTGGTACTGTGATTTCTGTCCCGGACTGTGGTGTCTGTCCCGGACTGTGGTGTCTGTCTCGGACTGTGGTGTCTGTCTCGGACTGTGGTGTCTGTCCCGGACTGTGGTGTCTGTCTCGGACTGTGGTGTCTGTCTGGTACAGTGGTGTCTGTCTCGGACTGTGGTTTCTGTCCCGGACTGTGGTGTCTGTCTCGGACTGTGGTGTCTGTCTCGGACTGTGGTGTCTGTCTGGTACAGGGGTGTCTGTCTCGGACTGTGGTTTCTGTCTCGGACTGTGGTGTCCGTCTCGGACTGTGGTGTCTGTCTGGTACTGTGGTGTCTGTCTCGGACTGTGGTGTCTGTCTCGGACTGTGGTGTCTGTCTCGGACTGTGGTGTCTGTCTTGGACTGTGGTGTCTGTATCGGACTGTGGTTTCTGTCCCGGACTGTGGTGTCTGTCCCGGACTGTGGTGTCTGTCTCGGACTGTGGTGTCTGTCTCAGACTGTAGTGTCTGTCTCGGACTGTGGTGTCTGTCCCGGACTGTGGTGTCTGTCTCGTACTGTGGTGTCTGTCTCGGACTGTGGTGTCTGTCCCGGACTGTGGTGTCTGTCTCGGACTGGTGTCTGTCTCGGACTGTGGTGTCTGTCTGTGGTGTCTGTCCCGGACTGTGGTGTCTGTCTCGGACTGTGGTGTCTGTCTCGGACTGTGGTGTCTGTCTCGGATTGTGGTGTCTGTCTCGGACTGTGGTGTCCGTCTCGGACTGTGGTGTCTGTCTCGGACTGTGGTGTCTGTCCCCGGACTCTGGTGTCTGTCCCGGACTGTGGTGTCTGTCTCGGACTGTGGTGTCTGTCTCGGACTGTGGTGTCTGTCCCGGACTGTGGTGTCTGTCTCGGACTGTGGTTTCTGTCTCGGTCTGTGGTGTCTGTCCCGGACTGTGGTGTCTGTCTCAGACTGTAGTGTCTGTCTCGGACTGTGGTGTCTGTCCCGGACTGTGGTGTCTGTCTCGTACTGTGGTGTCTGTCTCGGACTGTGGTGTCTGTCCCGGACTGTGGTGTCTGTCTCGGACTGGTGTCTGTCTCGGACTGTGGTGTCTGTCTGTGGTGTCTGTCCCGGACTGTGGTGTCTGTCTCGGACTGTGGTGCCTGTCTCGGACTGTGGTGTCTGTCTCGGACTGTGGTGTCTGTCTCGGACTGTGGTGTCTGTCTCGGACTCTGGTGTCTGTCCCGGACTCTGGTGTCTGTCCCGGACTCTGGTGTCTGTCTCGGACTGTGGTGTCTGTCTCGGACTGTGGTGTCTGTCCCGGACTGTGGTGTCTGTCTCGGACTGTGGTGTCTGTCTCGGACTGTGGTGTCTGTCTCGAACTGTTGTGTCTGTCTCGGACTGTAGTGTCTGTCTCGGACTGTGGTGTCTGTCCCGGACTGTGGTGTCTGTCTCGGACTGTGGTGTCTGTCTCGGACTGTGGTGTCTGTCTCGGACTGTGGTGTCTGTCCCGGACTGTGGTGTCTGTCTCGGACTGTGGTGTCTGTCTCGGACTGTGGTTTCTGTCTCGGTCTGTGGTGTTTGTCTCGGACTGTGGTGTCTGTCCCGGACTGTGGTGTCTGTCCCGGACTGTGGTGTCTGTCTCGGACTGTGGTGTCTGTCTCGGACTGTGGTGTCTGTCTCGGACTGTGGTGTCTGTCCCGGACTGTGGTGTCTGTCTCGGACTGTGGTGTCTGTCTCGGACTGTGGTTTCTGTCTCGGTCTGTGGTGTCTGTCCCGGACTGTGGTGTCTGTCTCAGACTGTAGTGTCTGTCTCGGACTGTTGTGTCTGTCTCGGACTGTGGTGTCTGTCTCGGACTGTGGTGTCTGTCTCGGACTGTGGGGTCTGTCTCGGACCTGCCGTGCATTCCAGTGAATGTGGCCAACAGAGCGTGGCCTTGGTGGGTCACACCCTCCAGAATGGTTAAAAAACCCGATGTACTTTAACACCATCGGCTTTTGTTGGGGTTCCCTAATGGTGTGGGGCTGGGGGGCACAAGCCGGTTGCTGTGTGGCCGGCAAGCCACGAGTAGGGTGGTGTGGCACACAGGCCGTGTGGTGTGCAGCCCTGGCAGGGTGGGTGATGGGCACTGTACCCCCGTGTGTCGTTGTATTGTGGTGTGACAAAGATAATTGGAAGTCTGAGGACAGATGACAGTGTTTACGGCCGGCCGCCAGGCAGGGCGCGCCCCCAGTGCCCTCGCCGGATGTCACGGAGAGATAGGCCCGGCGCTGTAGTCACTGAGTCTTACCTTTCCCTGCTGTTGAAGACAGACATGGGAGAATTATTACCTTACCCTCCCACTGACCCATATATACCATTAATAACCCTCATACTGACCGCATACCCTGAGCTCCCATCTTCTCTGAAGCCTCGGGCCAGTAGCTGATGGTCTGGCTGCCTCAGTTTTCTAGCAGTGCCCAGTGTTGCCCGTACGAAGGCTGCTATGCTGCCGTTGAAAGATGTTCTTCATTGCAAAAAATACTCATTTTCATTTTTATTCCATTTTTCAGTGTATTTCTTTTGAATTTGTCGATTGTTTACCCTGCTCTTTGACTGTTATAACGAATGGTGACACATGAAGATGAATCTCTCCTCCTTTCTCGCTCCAGGGAGAACCGCCTGCTTATAATTCACGGTCTCATCGACGAGAATGTGCACTTTTCCCACACCAGCGCCCTCATCACCGCGCTAGTCAAGGCCTGCAAGCCCTACGACCTCAAGGTAAACCATATGGTAGTAACAGTGTTAGTGGCTACTGTTGTAGCAGTGACAGCAGTAACAGTGTTAGTGGCTACTGTTGTAGCAGTGACAGCAGTAACAGTGTTAGTGGCTACTGTTGTAGCAGTGACAGCAGTAACAGTGTTAGTGGCTACTGTTGTAGCAGTGACAGTGTTAGTGGCTACTGTTGTAGCAGTGACAGCAGTAACAGTGTTAGTGGCTACTGTTGTAGCAGTGACAGCAGTAATAGTGTTAGTGAAGTATTAGCATCAGCCGTCTTAGACACTTTGGAGTGAAAATATTGAAGTAGTTGTGTTAGCGACGGCAGAGGTAGAGGTGTTGGCTTGACCAGAGGTAGAGGTGTTGGCATGACCAGAGGTAGAGGTGTTGGCATGACCAGAGGTAGAGGTGTTGGCATGACCAGAGGTAGAGGTGTTGGCATGACCAGAGGTAGAGGTGTTGGCATGACCAGAGGTAGAAGTGTTGGCTTGACCAGAGGTAGAGGTGTTGGCATGACCAGAGGTAGAGGTGTTGGCATGACCAGAGGTAGAGGTGTTGGCATGACCAGAGGTAGAGGTGTTGGCATGACCAGAGGTAGAGGTGTTGGCTTGACCAGAGGTAGAGGTGTTGGCAGGACCAGAGGTAGAGGTGTTGGCATGACCAGAGGTAGAGGTGTTGGCTTGACCAGAGGTAGAGGTATTTGCTTGACCAGAGGTAGAGGTGTTGGCATGACCAGAGGTAGAGGTGTTGGCATGACCAGAGGTAGAGGTGTTGGCTTGACCAGAGGTAGAGGTGTTGGCATGACCAGAGGTAGAGGTGTTGGCATGACCAGAGGTAGAGGTGTTGGCATGACCAGAGGTAGAAGTGTTGGCATGACCAGAGGTAGAGGTGTTGGCTTGACCAGAGGTAGAGGTGTTGGCATGACCAGAGGTAGAGGTGTTGGCATGACCAGAGGTAGAAGTGTTGGCATGACCAGAGGTAGAGGTGTTGGCATGACCAGAGGTAGAAGTGTTGGCATGACCAGAGGTAGAAGTAGTTTGTACAATCAGTGGACGGAGCGTTTTTCTGTGATTACAGTAACAGTGTCCTGGGTGTTATTTCAGATATATCCCAATGAGCGACACGGCATCCGGAGTCCAGAGGCCAACGATCACTACGAGACGATGCTAATCAGCTATCTCCAACAACACTTGTGATCTTTCTGAACTACCGTACATTGGCCGCGTCGGATGTGGCGTCAGCAACCACGCCCTTGTTGCGGACCACGCGATGTCTCCAACCACGCCCCCTGCCTGACCACACCCCCTTTCTGACCACGCCCCCTGTCTGACCATGCCCCATGTCTGACCACGCCCCCTGTCTGACCACGTGCCATGTCTGACCACGCCACCTGTCTAACCACGCCTCCTGTCTGACCACGCCCCCTGTCTGACCACGCCCCCTGTCTGAACATGCCCCATGTCTGACCACGCCCCGTCTGATCACGCCCGCTGTCTGACCATGCCCTATGTCTGACCACGCCCCGTCTGATCACGCCCCCTGTCTGACCACGCCAAATGACCTGACCACGCCCCCTGTCTGACCATGCTCCCTGTCTGACCACGCCCCCTGTCTGACCACACCCCGTCTGACCACACCCCCTTTGTGACCACGCCCCCTGTCTGACCATGCCCCATGTCTAACCACGCCCCCTTTCTGACCACGCCCCATGTCTGACCACGCCCCGTCTGATCACGCCCCCTGTCTGACCACGCCAAATGACCTGACCACGCCCCCTGTCTGACCACGCCCCCATTCTGACCACGCCCCCTGTCTGACCACGCCCCTTCTGATCACGCCCCCCGTCTGACCACGCCCCCTGTCTGACTACACCCCCTTTCTGACCAGGCCCCCTGTCTGAACACGTCCCATGGCTGACCACGCCCCCTGTCTGACCATGCCCCATGTCTGACCACGCCCCCTTTCTGACCACGCCCTATGTCTGACCACGCCCCGTCTGATCACGCCCCCTGTCTGACCACGCCAAATGACCTGACCATGCCCCCCTGTCTGACCACGCCAAATGACCTGACCACGCCCCCTGTCCGACCACGCCCCCTGTCCGACCACGCCCCCTGTCTGACCACGTACCATGTCTGACCACGCCACCTGTCTAACCACGCCCCCTGTCTGACCACGCCCCCTGTCTGACCACGCCCCGTCTGATCACGCCCCCTGTCTGACCACGCCAAATGACCTGACCACGCCCCCTGTCTGACCATGCCCCCTGTCTGACCACGCCCCCTTTCTGACCACGCCCCCTGTCTGACCACGCCCCTTCTGATCACGCCCCCTGTCTGACCACGCCCCCTGTCTGACTACACCCCCTTTCTGACCAGGCCCCCTGTCTGAACACGTCCCATGTCTGACCACGCCCCCTGTCTGACCATGCCCCATGTCTGACCACGCCCCCTTTCTGACCACGCCCTATGTCTGACCACGCCCCGTCTGATCACGCCCCCTGTCTGACCACGCCAAATGACCTGACCATGCCCCCCTGTCTGACCACGCCAAATGACCTGACCACGCCCCCTGTCCGACCACGCCCCCTGTCTGACCACGTACCATGTCTGACCACGCCACCTGTCTAACCACGCCCCCTGTCTGACCACGCCCCCTGTCTGACCACGCTCCCTGTATCTGACCACGCCCTCTGTCTGACCACACCCCCTGTTTGCCCACGCTTCCTGTCTCTGACCACGCCCCCTGTCTGATCACGCTCCCTATGTGATCACGCCCCCTGTCTGATCACGCCCCCTGTCTCTGACCACGCCCCTGCCTGATCACGCCCCCTGTCTGACCACACCCCCTGTCTGACCACACCCCCTGCATCGGACCGCCTCGAATCACGCCCCCTGTTCGGACTAAGATTTTGCCTCGGTCCACGCCCCTCCCCTCCCCCTGCCTTCAACTACGCCCCATGCTTCGCCCTCTGCCTCGGACAAAGCCTCTTATCTCAGACTACGCCTCTTCCTCCGACCACGCCCCTTCATTCGCCCAGTCTCTAACCACGCCCCTTCTTTCGCCCAGTCTCTAACCAAGTCCCTTTCTCACGCCACGACCCTTCCCCAACCACGCTCCCTGCTCACACCACGACCCTTCCTCAACCACGCCCCCTGCTCACACCACGACCCTTCCCCGACCACGCCCCCTGCTCACACCACGACCCTTCCCCGACCACGCCCCCTGCTCACACCACGACCCTTCCCCGACCACGCCCCCTGCTCACACCACGACCCTTCCCCGACCACGCCCCCTGCTCACGCCACGACCCTTCCCCGACCACGCCCCCTGCTCACGCCACGACCCTTCCCCGACCACGCCCCCTGCTCACACCACGACCCTTCCCCGACCACGCCCCCTGCTCACGCCACGACCCTTCCCCGACCACGCCCCCTGCTCACGCCACGACCCTTCCCCGACCACGCCCCCTGCTCACACCACGACCCTTCCCCGACCACGCCCCCTGCTCACACCACGACCCTTCCCCGACCACGCCCCCTGCTCACACCACGACCCTTCCCCGACCACGCCCCCTGCTCACACCACGACCCTTCCCCGACCACGCCCCCTGCTCACACCACGACCCTTCCCCGACCACGCCCCCTGCTCACGCCACGACCCTTCCCCGACCACGCCCCCTGCTCACACCACGACCCTTCCCCGACCACGCCCCCTGCTCACGCCACGACCCTTCCCCGACCACGCCCCCTGCTCACGCCACGACCCTTCCCCGACCACGCCCCCTGCTCACACCACGACCCTTCCCCGACCACGCCCCCTGCTCACGCCACTGCCTCAGCGTTTACTAGAAATTCCTGACTTTCGAGGTTCGTAGTATATATCAATCTTCGAAATTTGAAACTTCGATGGATTTTTCTTTCTGTAAATGCGATTGTATCATATCTGTGTATTAAAGGTGCTGTTGGATTTCTTGCCCGTTCAAGATGTCCTTTCCCTCTTGTAGAATGTACTGAGAGGTCCGCAAGTGAATCACAAATTACCTAGAACGTTACGTTCTGGGCACATGTCGTCAACCGCGCATGAGACTGTAGCATGAGACTGTAGCATGAGCTGAAATATATCCATAATGCGCATATTATTCCTGTTTAACTATTATATGCCTAGCCAACCTAAACGTTAAGCCATCGAGCCAACGCGATGAGAGGCGGTGTGGGTTCTGCCGTGACATTAATTTATATGTAGCTATAGATAAGTGTCTGCTATCAAAATAACAAGACAAGCGTTATTCGTGATAATATAACACCGCGACGACAAGGTGCCATATAGTCCTAATACGTTATACCGGTATATAATATCCTCTGGCGAGAAATACGCTTCTCTGTGTGTCAACCTTGACCTGGTAACTACTCCTCGACTTCTGTCTGGGTGTAAACTGGTTAATCAATTTTTGTCTACATATATATGGGCATTTCATGCGGGTTAGATCCAATGGCTACGGTGGCAACTTAGTTTAGTTGTCTCCTGTTTTACATCCAATTAAATGCTGCCGATCTTAAGTTTGGTCGTTTCACAATGTGTACATAAGACTTTTTATAACCTGTGACGATATTAAACTATTGGGCGATGATATAATTTAATTGAGTGTGAAATAAAGACCTTTTTATTATTGAGACCATAGTTTGTCGTTTCACCATATGAATAATTTATTTCGGTCGTTCTTTTGGTTATAGCGAGCGCAAGCGAGCTCTTAAGGTAACTTTCATGCATATTCAAAGTCTATTTCAAGCATAGGCTTAGGACTTTCATTTCGCGTAACAGCCCCCATGAGACGTTTTCGAGTTCGGAGTAATATCAGCTGTACATAAATATATTCAAGCGAATAGAGGTCGAAGCCTATTATGTCCTATCTTTAATAATTAAATCAGCTGCCCCACAAAATTAACGAATAAATTATTCAATGTTAATACTGGTCGTATACTTAAAATTAAAGTTAATTTCTCAGCAACGCGATAAATGTCCGTTGCCAATCTCCAAGCAGAGCAGTCTTGGTGACCGCCCATCGGCTTGTGACGTCAAAATGTTATAAAGATTACGTCACAATGGGAGTTCCCAAACAACCGAATGATACACGTCATCACGCCAAAGATCTGCATCATGGCAAGCCGAAGTGAGATTTACGCTCGCATTTTTTAGGTCGCACCTATCCATATTATAATTAGTGCGCTTGTGTTGACTCGAGGCTGCTTGGCTGTTGCCTTAAGCATTTTTGCTGTTCTCCAAGCAATATTCGAAAGGCTTTCCTACGTTTCTAAAGCTAATGTAGCCACCGGAAACCGGAACTTAGATGAGAAGTAATGCCTTATACATATTTCGCACAAATTGTAAGGTCTTAAAAGTTACCTGGCCAGTCGCAACGTGTTGTGGAATGGGGTGTAACCGGAAATTTGTTTCACAAAAGGACCAGTCCAAATCTTCCATGTTATAGAGCCGACCAAATAGATATTGTAGTAAATGGTATGTGTAAGCTATGCCGAAACAAAGCCGCTATCTCTAACCGAGCGAAAGACCCCATGGGCCACAAGTTACGAGAAAATACAGGGGTGCGTACCGCAACGCGATCGACTGACATACGGAAAATATATATTAGGACGTGAAGTTATAGGTCAAGGGCGTCAACAACTCAAAACCGCGAAAGTGGGGTAAAGTTCGCAGAGCAGTCCCGCATCAAAACATTAAATTCTTAACAGCAATGCGCGATAAGGAAATCGGCCCAGTTCTGGCGGCACAGGACGTCACGCGAACTACATCTGACCGACCGACCACATTCTTTACCTTAGTCACGCGCCGTCAGGGGGAGGGGGGCTAGACAGCAGCAACGGTTAGCGAACTTCAACGAGTGAGCTAAGCTCCCTAATATAATTCGCCGAACCCTGGATGGAAGATCACTGGTCTATCGACTAACATTTATGGTTAACTACTCAGCCTCTTGACTCCGAACCTTAAACGCCGTTTATCATGAACTGCTGGCGGTACAAAAATGCAGGTAACTAGGCCTACCAATGTTACAAACATTGCACATATACAATATATCGCCCGTGGAGTTTATCGCAGTCAATTGTGTGTTCTATGTGAGAGCCCTGCTCCGGGCGGGCTGGTTTGTTGACCGGTCTGATCCTGGGCTCTTATACGCCATAACTAACTCGTCCAGTCATGACGGCCACTCCCACAGGCCACTCCCACAGGCACACTCCGTTATCCCATTCGTCACTCACAAGTGTCGAACTCGGCTCATCGCTGACAATCGGCAGTGGGGATGGGGGGGGGGGGTGGGGCGTTTTCCCCGCAATATCATCCTCTCCCCCCCCCTCCCCATCGCAAGATTTCAGACAGCAGGGAGCCCCCACTCCCCAATTACAGTCGCAGCCCCCAGGTTCCAAATTCCTAGATCCACTCCTGAATCGTGTTTCGATCCCAAGGAATGTAAGAAGTCATATAACCGGATAACAAGTAGTGCAGCGATGTATACATACTCTTACAAACGTAAAATTACACCGGTAATTGAACGCTGCAGAAACGAGGAGTAACAATTATTTGGATTGTGACTGAGCCCGGGGGACTGATATTGGTTGATACATATGCCATGGGCAGAACCAGAACTCTAATAATAATACTAATAAAGGATAAAAGGCCCGGCCTCAATGACTGGTGTTTTTATTTGACCACTTGAATATGTCGCACGTCTTAAGGAACAAGTCTTAACACCGAGGGCAAAACGAAACAGGACATTTAGACAATACATGCATAGTAGGGCTTATGGTATCTACGTCAGCTAAACACTTTTATAGTGTGCTTAGTCAGACTATATATAATGACAAGCACTGGGAAAAAAGAATACCAGCAAAACACTTACGGCTACCATGCCCACGCCCTGACTACAACCTGGCCATAGATGCTCATATATTCTCTAAAAGATACGTTAGTCACCCACTCAGGGTTTTGTCTCGATTCACCAGCAAATCCAGGGGTAGTGAGATATTCCGCAGTTAATGTGTAAACTGACGTCTGTCTATGTGGGTAGTACAGTCATGACGTGTGTCTATGTGGGTAGTACTGTCATGACGTCTGTCTATGTGGGTAGTACAGTCATGACGTCTGTCTATGTGGGAAGTACTGTCATGACGTATGTCTATGTGGGTAGTACTGTCATGACGTCTGTCTGTGTGGGTAGTGCTGTCATGACGTCTGTCTATGTGGGTAGTACAGTCATGACGTCTGTCTATGTGGGTAGTACTGTCATGACGTCTGTCTATGTGAGTAGTACAGTCATGACGTCTGTCTATGTGGGAAGTACTGTCATGACGTCTGTCTATGTGGGTAGTACTGTCATGACGTCTGTCTATGTGGGTAGTACTGTCATGACGTCTCTCTATGTGGGTAGTAATGTCATGACGTCTGTCTATGTGGGTAGTATTGTCATGACGTTTGTCCATGTGGGTAGTACTGTCATGACGTCTGTCTATGTGGGTAGTACTGTCATGGCGTCTGTCTATGTGGGTAGTACTGTCATGACGTCTATCTATGTGGGTAGTATTGTCATGGCGTCTGTCTATGTGGGTAGTACTGTCATGACGTCTGTCTATGTGGGTAGTATTGTCATGACGTCCGTCTATGTGGGTACAACAGCCATGACGTCTGTGTGGGTAGTACAGTCATGACGTCTGTCTATGTGGGTAGTACAATATTGATGTCCATCTATGTGGATAATAGTCGTGACGTCTGTCTATGTGGGTAGTACAATCTTGAAGTCTGTCTATGTAGGAAGTACTGTCATGACGTCTGTCTATGTGCGTAATACAGTCATGACATCTGTCTATGTGGGTAGTACTGTCATGACGTCTGTCTATGTGGGTAGTACTGTCATGACGTCTGTCTATGTGGGTAGTACAGTCATGACGTCTGTCTATGTGGGTAGTACTGTCATGACGTCGGTCTATGTGGGTAGTACAGTCATGACGTCTGTCTATGTGGGAAGTACTGTCATGACGTCTGTCTATGTGGGTAGTACTGTCATGACGTCTGTCTATGTGGGTAGTGCTGTCATGACGTCTGTCTATGTGGGTAGTACAGTCATGACGTCTGTCTATGTGGGTAGTACTGTCATGACGTCTGTCTATGTGAGTAGTGCAGTAATGACGTCTGTCGATGTGGGAAGTACTGTCATGACGTCTGTCTATGTGGGTAATACAGTCATGACGTCTGTCTATGTGGGTAGTACAGTCATGGCGTATGGTTGTGTGGACTGTACAATGATGACTAAAAAACGCCGGAAGTGTCACCTTCCTGTTGCCTGTCTAGTTTAGACAAGGGCATAATGGTACGTGGTCCCCCTACCTAAGTCAAAAGTAACGGTGTTGACGTTAACATATATGCGTCATCCCGTCTGTACAAAGAAACTAAATAAAAAGAAAAAAGGCACTCAGGCACCCACGAGGTTATGTAAATCACCCCGTGGTAGTCTCCATTGCCAGTCTGTTCGAAGATGAATTTGTTTTGTCGTATGCCAAAGTTTAACTCGGCAGACAAAGGTCGAGTTTCTCTACTCTGGAGTGCGTACGTGTGTATGCACAGTGACTGGTAGGGGGCGAATGTGACATGGCCTGCAGACATGGCAGCCCCAACATCACTGCGGACTTGTACACGCAGACGACGCGCGTACCCACCCAGGCTCCGGGACGCGTCTTCACTTCAGTGAGCATGTCGTCTCGGCGTCTGCCTGCCTGGCCCTAGGTCCAACAGTTCGCCTTTTCTTTGTTGCGCAGAGCCTTTTCGCCGCTTTCTGGCGGCTCCAAGGTAACAACCCGCCGTATAGATAGGCCTACGACCCACGCTTAACTTAGGAGTGTCGCGATAGATTGTAACTGTCTGGAGTGGCGGTCATCGATTTTGAGCACGTACAGACCGCGTGTTCAAAGTTTAGACTGCAGACCTGTGCCTGTGACTGAACTCGGTGAGGCGTGACCGGGACGACTCCTCACCAGCGCTCCAGAACACACTAACGCTAGTGTTAAGTGTTATCTATTTCATCTAGTTGTGTCCCAGACATAGCTGACGCATGACGCCACGGCATTGGACATCGACACCTGCAGTCTGCTATTGTGACTTCCTCCCCGAGCGAGCGACCGAGCGAGCCCTATAAGGCATTCTATAGGGCCAATACAGCCCTATCATGCCATTCTATAAGGCCAATACAGCCCTATCATGCCATTCTATAAGGCCAATACAGCCTATCATGCCATTCTATAGGGCCAATACAGCCCTATCATGCCATACTATAAGGCCAATACAGCCCTATCATGCTATTCTATAAGGCCAATACAACCCTATCATGCCATTCTATAAGGCAAATACAGCCCTGTCATGCCATTCTATAAGGCAACTACAGCCATGTCATGCCATTCTATAAGGCAAATACAGCCCTATCATGCCATTCTATAAGGCCAATACAGCCCTGTCATGCCATCATATAGGGCCAATACAGCCCTATCATGCCATTCTATAAGGCCAATACAGCCCTATCATGCCATTCTATAAGGCCAATACAGCCCTATCATGCCATTCTATAAGGCCAATACAGCCCTATCATGCCATTCTATAAGGCCAATACAACCCTATCATGCAATTCTATGAGGCAAATACAGCCCTGTCATGCCATGCTATAAGGCAAATACTGCCCTGTCATGCCATTCTATAAGGCAAATACAGCCTATCATGCCATTATATAGGGCCAATACAGCCCTATCATGCCATTCTATAAGGCCAATACAGCCCTATCATGCCATTCTATAAGGCCAATACAGCCCTATCATGCCATTCTATAAGGTCAATACAGCCCTATCATGCCATTCTATAGGATCGATACAGTCCTATCATGCCATTCTATAAGGCCAATACAGCCCTGTCATGCCATTCTATAAGGCCAATACAGCCCTATCATGCCATTCTATAAGACCAAATACAGCCCTATTATGCCATTCTGTAGCGTCAATACAGCCACCATTCTATAAGGCCAATACAGCCCTATCATGCCATTCCATTAGGCAAATACAGCCCTATCATGCCATTCTATAGGATCGATACAGTCCTATCATGCCATTCTATAAGGCCAATACAGCCCTGTCATGCCATTCTATAAGGCCAATACAGCCATATCATGCCATTCTATAAGGCCAATACAGCCCTGACATGCCATTCTATAAGGCCAATACAGCCCTGTCATGCCATTCTATAAGACCAAATACAGCCCTATCATGCCATTCTATAAGGCCAATACAGCTCTATCATGCCATTCTATAAGACCAAATACAGCCCTATTATGCCATTCTGTAGCGCCAATACAACCACCATTCTATAAGGCCAATACAGCCCTATCATGCCATTCTATAAGGCAAATACAGCCCTATCATGCCATTCTGTAAGGCCAATACAGCCCTATCATGCCATTCTATAAGGCCAATACAGCTCTATCATGCCATTCTATAAGACCAAATACAGCCCTATTATGCCATTCTGTAGGGCCAATACAGCCACCATTCTATAAGGCCAATACAGCCCTATCATGCCATTCTATAAGGCAAATACAGCCCTATCATGTCATTCTATAAGGCCAATACAGCCCTATCATGCCATTCTATAAGGCCAATACAGCCCTATCATGCCATTCTATAAGGCCAATACAGCTCTATCATGCTATTCTATAAGGCCAATACAGCCCTATCATGCCATTCTATAAGGCAAATACAGCCCTATCATGTCATTCTATAAGGCCAATACAGCCCTATCATGCCATTCTATAAGGCAAATACAGCCCTATCATGCCATTCTATAAGGCCAATACAGCTCTATCATGCCATTCTATAAGACCAGATACAGCCCTATCATGCCATTCTGTAGGGCCAATACAGCCACCATTCTATAAGGCCAATACAGCTCTATCATGCCATTCTATAGGATCGATACAGTCCTATCATGCCATTCTATCAGGCCAATACAGCCCTGTCATGCCATTCTATAAGGCCAATAAAGCCCTATCATGCCATTCTATAAGACCAAATACAGCCCTATCATGCCATTCTATAAGGCCAATACAGCTCTATCATGCCATTCTATCAGACCAAATACAGCCCTATTATGCCATTCTGTAGCGCCAATATAACCACCATTCTATAAGGCCAATACAGCCCTATCATGCCATTCTATAAGGCAAATACAGCCCTATCATGCCATTCTGTAAGGCCAATACAGCCCTATCATGCCATTCTATAAGGCCAATACAGCTCTATCATGCCATTCTATAAGACCAAATACAGCCCTATTATGCCATTCTGTAGGGCCAATACAGCCACCATTCTATAAGGCCAATACAGCCCTATCATGCCATTCTATAAGGCAAATACAGCCCTATCATGTCATTCTATAAGGCCAATACAGCCCTATCATGCCATTCTATAAGGCCAATACAGCTCTATCATGCCATTCTATAAGGCCAATACAGCTCTATCATGCCATTCTATAAGGCCAATACAGCTCTATCATGCCATTCTATAAGACCAAATACAGCCCTATTATGCCATTCTGTAGGGCCAATACAGCCAACATTCTATAAGGCCAATACAGCTCTATCATGCCATTCTATAGGATCGATACAGTCCTATCATGCCATTCTATAAGGCCAATACAGCCCTATCATGCCATTCTATAGGATCGATACAGCCCTATCATGCCATTCTATAAGGCCAATACAGCCCTATCATGCCATTCTATAAGGCCAAAACAGCTCTATCATGCCATTCAATAAGACCAATACAGCCCTATCATGCCATTCTATAAGGCCAATACAGCCCTATCATGCCATTCTATAAGGCCAATACAGCCCTATCATGCCATTCTATAAGGCCAATACAGCCTTATCATGCCATTCTATAAGGCCAATACAGCCCTATCATGCCATTCTTTAAGGCCAATACAGCCCTATCATGCCATTCTATAAGGCCAATACAGCCCTATCATGCTATTCTATAAGGCCAATACAGCCCTATCATGCTATTCTATAGGGCCAATACAGCCCTATCATGCCATTCTATAAGGCCATTACAGCCCTATCATGCTATTCTATAAGGCCAATACAGCCCTATCATGCCATTCTATAAGGCCAATACAGCCCTATCATGCTATTCTATAAGGCCAATACAGCCCTATCATGCCATTCTATAAGGCCAATACAGCCCTATCATGCCATTCTATAAGGCCAATACAGCCCTATCATGCTATTCTATAAGGCCAATACAGCCCTATCATGCTATTCTATAAGGCCAATACAGCCCTGTCATGCTATTCTATAAGGCCAATACAGCCCTATCATGCCATTCTATAAGGCCAATACAGCCCTATCATGCTATTCTATAAGGCCAATACAGCCCTATCATGCCATTCTATAAGGCCAATACAGCCCTATCATGCTATTCTATAAGGCCAATACAGCCCTATCATGCTATTCTATAAGGCCAATACAGCCCTATCATGCTATTCTATAAGGCCAATACAGCCCTATCATGCCATTCTATAAGGCCAATACAGCCCTATCATGCTATTCTATAAGGCCAATACAGCCCTATCATGCCATTCTATAAGGCCAATACAGCCCTATCATGCCATTCTATAAGGCCAATACAGCCCTATCATGCCATTCTATAAGGCCAATACAGCCCTATCATGCCATTCTATAAGGCCAATACAGCCCTATCATGCTATTCTATCAGACCAAATACAGCCCTATTATGCCATTCTGTAGCGCCAATATAACCACCATTCTATAAGGCCAATACAGCCCTATCATGCCATTCTATAAGGCAAATACAGCCCTATCATGCCATTCTGTAAGGCCAATACAGCCCTATCATGCCATTCTATAAGGCCAATACAGCTCTATCATGCCATTCTATGAGACCAAATACAGCCCTATTATGCCATTCTGTAGGGCCAATACAGCCACCATTATATAAGGCCAATACAGCCCTATCATGCCATTCTATAAGGCAAATACAGCCCTATCATGTCATTCTATAAGGCCAATACAGCCCTATCATGCCATTCTATAAGGCCAATACAGCTCTATCATGCCATTCTATAAGGCCAATACAGCTCTATCATGCCATTCTATAGGATCGATACAGCCCTATCATGCCATTCTATAAGGCCAATACAGCTCTATCATGCCATTCTATAAGGCGAATACAGCTCTATCATGCCATTCTATGAGACCAAATACAGCCCTATTATGCCATTCTGTAGGGCCAATACAGCCAACATTCTATAAGGCCAATACAGCTCTATCATGCCATTCTATAGGATCGATACAGTCCTATCATGCCATTCTATAAGGCCAATACAGCCCTATCATGCCATTCTATAGGATCGATACAGCCCTATCATGCCATTCTATAAGGCAAATACAGCCCTATCATGCCATTCTATAAGGCCAAAACAGCTCTATCATGCCATTCAATAAGACCAAATACAGCCCTATTATGCCATTCTGTAGGGCCAATACAGCCACCATTCTATAAGGCAAATACAGCCCTATCATGCCATTCTATAAGGCCAATACAGCTCTATCATGCCATTCTATAAGACCAAATACAGCCCTATTATGCCATTCTGTAAGGCCAATCCAGCCACCATTCTATAAGGCCAATACAGCCCTATCATGCCATTCTATAGGATCGATACAGTCCTATCATGCCATTCTATAAGGCCAATACAGCCCTATCATGCCATTCTATAGGATCGATACAGCCCTATCATGCCATTCTATAAGGCAAATACAGCCCTATCATGCCATTCTATAGGATCGATACAGCCCTATCATGCCATTCTATAAGGCAAATACAGCCCTATCATGCCATTCTATAAGGCCAATACAGCCCTATCATGCCATTCTATAGGATCGATACAGCCCTATCATGCCATTCTATAAGGCAAATACAGCCCTATCATGCCATTCTATAAGGCCAATACAGCCCTATCATGCCATTCTATAGGATCGATACAGCCCTATCATGCCATTCTATAAGGCAAATACAGCCCTATCATGTCATTCTATAAGGCCAATACAGCTCTATCATGCCATTCTATAAGACCAAATACAGCCCTATTATGCCATTCTGTAGGGCCAATACAGCCACCATTCTATAAGGCAAATACAGCCCTATCATGCCATTCTATAGGATCGATACAGTCCTATCATGCCATTCTATAAGGCCAATACAGCCCTATCATGCCATTCTATAAGGCCAATACAGCCCTATCATGCCATGCTATAAGGCCAATACAGCCCTATCATGCATTCTGTAGGGCCAATACATCTTTATCATGCCAATCTATAGGGCCCAGATAGCTCTTTCATGCCATACTATAAGGCCAATACAGCCCTATCATGCCATTCTATAAGGCCAATACAGTCCTATCATGCCATTCTATAAGGCCAATACAGCTCTATCATGCCATTCTATAAGACCAAATACAGCCCTATTATGCCATTCTGTAGGGCCAATACAGCCACCATTCTATAAGGCCAATACAGCTCTATCATGCCATTCTATAGGATCGATACAGTCCTATCATGCCATTCTATAGGATCGATACAGCCCTATCATGCCATTCTATAAGGCCAATACAGCCCTATCATGCCATTCTATAAGGCCAATACAGCCCTATCATGCCATTCTATAAGGCCAATACAGCCCTATCATGCCATTCTATAAGGCCAATACAGCCTTATCATGCCATTCTATAGAATCGATACAGCTCTATCATGCCATTCTATAGGGCCAATACAGCCCTATCATGCCATTCTGTAGGGCCAATACAGCCCTATCATGCCATTCTATAAGGCCAATACAGCCTTATCATGCCATTCTATAGGGCCAATACAGCCCTATTATGCCATTCTGTAGGGCCAATACAGCCCTATCATGCCATGCTATAAGGCCAATACAGCCCTTACATGCATTCTGTAGGGCCAATACATCTTTATCATGCCAATCTATAGGGCCCAGATAGCTCTTTCATGCCATACTATAAGGCCAATACAGCCCTATCATGCCATTCTATAAGGCCAATACAGCCCTATCATGCCATTCTATAAGGCCAATACAGCCCTATCATGCCATTCTATAAGGCCAATACAGCCCTATCATGCCATTCTATAAGGCCAATACAGCCCTGTCATGCTATTCTATAAGGCCAATACAGCCCTATCATGCCATTCTATAAGGCCAATACAGCCCTATCATGCCATTCTATAAGGCCAATACAGCCCTATCATGCCATTCTGTAGGGCCAATACATCTTTATCATGCCAATCTATAGGGCCCATATAGCTCTTTCATGCCATACTATAAGGCCAATACAGCCCTATCATGCCATTCTATAAGGCCAATACAGCCTTATCATGCCATTCTGTAAGGCCAATACAGCCCTATCATGCCATTCTACAAGGCCAATACAGCCCTATCATGCCATTCTATAAGGCCAATACAGCCTTATCATGCCATTCTATAAGGCCAATACAGCCCTATCATGCCATTCTTTAAGGCCAATACAGCCCTATCATGCCATTCTATAAGGCCAATACAGCCCTATCATGCTATTCTATAAGGCCAATACAGCCCTATCATGCCATTCTATAAGGCCAATACAGCCCTATCATGCTATTCTATAAGGCCAATACAGCCCTATCATGCCATTCTATAAGGCCAATACAGCCATATCATGCTATTCTATAAGGCCAATACAGCCATATCATGCCATTCTATAAGGCCAATACAGCCCTATCATGCTATTCTATAAGGCCAATACAGCCCTATCATGCCATTCTATAAGGCCAATACAGCCCTATCATGCCATTCTATAAGGCCAATACAGCCCTATCATGCTATTCTATAAGGCCAATACAGCCCTATCATGCTATTCTATAAGGCCAATACAGCCCTGTCATGCTATTCTATAAGGCCAATACAGCCCTATCATGCCATTCTATAAGGCCAATACAGCCCTATCATGCCATTCTATAAGGCCAATACAGCCCTATCATGCCATTCTATAAGGCCAATACAGCCCTGTCATGCTATTCTATAAGGCCAATACAGCCCTATCATGCCATTCTATAAGGCCAATACAGCCCTATCATGCCATTCTATAAGGCCAATACAGCCCTATCATGCCATTCTGTAGGGCCAATACATCTTTATCATGCCAATCTATAGGGCCCATATAGCTCTTTCATGCCATACTATAAGGCCAATACAGCCCTATCATGCCATTCTATAAGGCCAATACAGCCTTATCATGCCATTCTATAAGGCCAATACAGCCCTATCATGCCATTCTATAAGGCCAATACAGCCCTATCATGCCATTCTATAAGGCCAATACAGCCTTATCATGCCATTCTATAAGGCCAATACAGCCCTATCATGCCATTCTTTAAGGCCAATACAGCCCTATCATGCCATTCTATATGGCCAATACAGCCCTATCATGCTATTCTATAAGGCCAATACAGCCCTATCATGCCATTCTATAAGGCCAATACAGCCCTATCATGCTATTCTATAAGGCCAATACAGCCCTATCATGCCATTCTATAAGGCCAATACAGCCATATCATGCTATTCTATAAGGCCAATACAGCCATATCATGCCATTCTATAAGGCCAATACAGCCCTATCATGCTATTCTATAAGGCCAATACAGCCCTATCATGCCATTCTATAAGGCCAATACAGCCCTATCATGCCATTCTATAAGGCCAATACAGCCCTATCATGCTATTCTATAAGGCCAATACAGCCCTATCATGCTATTCTATAAGGCCAATACAGCCCTGTCATGCTATTCTATAAGGCCAATACAGCCCTATCATGCCATTCTATAAGGCCAATACAGCCCTATCATGCTATTCTATAAGGCCAATACAGCCCTATCATGCCATTCTATAAGGCCAATACAGCCCTATCATGCTATTCTATAAGGCCAATACAGCCCTATCATGCTATTCTATAAGGCCAATACAGCCCTATCATGCTATTCTATAAGGCCAATACAGCCCTATCATGCCATTCTATAAGGCCAATACAGCCCTATCATGCTATTCTATAAGGCCAATACAGCCCTATCATGCCATTCTATAAGGCCAATACAGCCCTATCATGCCATTCTATAAGGCCAATACAGCCCTATCATGCCATTCTATAAGGCCAATACAGCCCTATCATGCCATTCTATAAGGCCAATACAGCCCTATCATGCTATTCTATAAGGCCAATACAGCCCTATCATGCCATTCTATAAGGCCAATACAGCCCTATCATGCTATTCTATAAGGCCAATACAGCCCTATCATGCTATTCTATAAGGCCAATACAGCCCTATCATGCCATTCTATAAGGCCAATACAGCCCTATCATGCCATTCTATAAGGCCAATACAGCCCTATCATGCTATTCTATAAGGCCAATACAGCCCTGTCATGCTATTCTATAAGGCCAATACAGCCCTGTCATGCTATTCTATAAGGCCAATACAGCCCTATCATGCCATTCTATAAGGCCAATACAGCCCTATCATGCTATTCTATAAGGCCAATACAGCCCTATCATGCCATTCTATAAGGCCAATACAGCCCTATCATGCTATTCTATAAGGCCAATACAGCCCTATCATGCTATTCTATAAGGCCAATACAGCCCTATCATGCTATTCTATAAGGCCAATACAGCCCTGTCATGCTATTCTATAAGGCCAATACAGCCCTATCATGCCATTCTATAAGGCCAATACAGCCCTATCATGCTATTCTATAAGGCCAGTACAGCCCTGTCATGCTATTCTATAAGGCCAATACAGCCCTATCATGCCATTCTATAAGGCCAATACAGCCCTATCATGCCATTCTATAAGGCCAATACAGCCCTATCATGCCATTCTATAAGGCCAATACAGCCCTATCATGCTATTCTATAAGGCCAATACAGCCCTATCATGCTATTCTATAAGGCCAATACAGCCCTATCATGCTATTCTATAAGGCCAATACAGCCCTGTCATGCTATTCTATAAGGCCAATACAGCCCTATCATGCCATTCTATAGGATCGATACAGCCCTATCATGCTATTCTATAAGGCCAATACAGCCCTATCATGCCATTCTATAAGGCCAATACAGCTCTATCATGCCATTCTATAAGGCCAATACAGCTCTATCATGCCATTCTATACGGCCAATACAGCCCTATCATGCCATTCTATAAGGCCAATACAGCCCTATCATGCCATTCTATAAGGCCAATACAGCTCTATCATGCCATTCTATAAGGCCAATACAGCCCTATCATGCCATGCTATAGTCCCCATACAGCCCTAATATGGCCTACCATATGTGGCCACTACAGCCATATCATGCCATTCCATAAGGCCACTACACCCTATCATGCCATTTTATAGTCACCATACAGCCCTATCATGCAGTTCTATAGGGTCACAATAGCCCTATCATGCAGTTCTCGTCATCGTCAATCACGCAAGAGTCGTCCCAGCTATAGCTACCCGGCGTCATACCAACTTGGGGCCATTGCACTGCTGAGCATTGCATGCCTTGAAAATACTTCAGCGGTCATAATTTATGAATGTGTTTGGCCGTCACGCTGCTGCTGTACAGGGTGGTAACTGAGGGAGGCGGCCAGGGGACAGCCAGAGCGTGACAGGTGAGGCGTGGCGGGATGGGGGAGGGGGAGGGGCAAGCGGGGCGCCGCGAATCGAACGTGGACCACCCCTACCACCCTCACTCGATGGCCACTGCACCCGGCACCCACAAAACAATCCATAGGACACGCGGTATTGACGGCTCCGGGCCCCGGGGCCTGACCGGCTGAGGGGCCGAGGCAGACTGGCAGGCAGAGCCATTGAAAAGCCTGGCCAACCGAGCATGACGCTTACCATTGAACTTACCCCGTTCAACGCCATAGGGACACAGACAGAGAGTGAATCTTGCAGCGGGCGCAGAAGACGGCATGTAAATAGAACCTGAGAAGTAACATTGTAAATAAGTGCACCTATTCTATGGCAGCGGTATCATCGTCTTGCGTACATTTGTGTGAGTGGATATATACAATTAATTAAAGGTGTTTTTACTCTCAGTTCGCCCCCCATCAATGACAGTGTTAGGAGGCTGTCCCGCGTCAAGGGCAGAGACAAAGAACTACGGATGCGCATTGTATGGATATATGAGTATACGATAGCATTCGCTGAGCTCGCGTCACACGGATACCTTATTCCAGTAAACTCACCATGGCTGTAGCCACATGTGTGGCCTTCGTGCTGGGGCTCTGCCTCGTCTTTCTGAGGGCCGTCTCCGCGCAGCAGTCGCCCTGCCCAGCGATCGACGTTCACTGTTACTGCCAGAAAAAGTTTGGCTACTTTAACTACGTCTATTGCGAAAAAATGGGCAATTTAACTAAAGTGCCGCCTTTCCGAGAGTCCGACACCTACTTCGACGAGCTGCACATCCGCTTCGAGACAACATTGAATGAAATCCAGAATGATGCCTTCCTGGGAGTCCAGGTGGACAAGCTGAGACTCCAGGGACTAGGGATCCAGGGAGTGCAGGCCCGGGCGTTCAACGGGCTGGGGGCCTTCGTCACAGAGCTCCATTTAGACGATAACAACATCAGGCAGATCCCAGAGGAGACTTTCCGTGGATTGTCAAAGCTCACATACCTAGGACTCCAGAACAATGCTCTGGTCATTCTTCAGGAGCACACGTTCACCGGACTGCAGAACCTGCGCTACCTATACCTCTTTCACAACCGGATCCCAATCCTGCCCACTAATATATTCAAGAACTTGACCCAGCTGTCTGGACTGTACCTCCACAATAACGAGATATCAACCTTACCCGCCGGAATATTCGATAACTTGCAAGATTTAACGGAATTGGAACTAAACGACAATCACATCGCTTCGATTCCCAGTCACAGCTTTCGATACATGTACAGTTTGTGGCGTTTGGATCTTGAAAACAATGAGATCGAAGACATCGCGAACGGCGCATTCGACTCGCTGACGGCTGTGGCACACTTAGACTTGTCCCACAACAAGATATCAACCCTTCCGGCAGCTTTGTTCCAGAGACAGACCAGACTGAACCGATTGTTCCTGAATAACAATTTGCTGGACACCCTGGATGCCGGATCCTTCAGCAACCTGATGAGTTTGCAAATGCTTTACCTCTCCGATAACCGCATCACGGCCTTGCCGGACAACCTATTCAGTACGTTAGGTCAGCTGAAAACGCTCCACCTGTACTCCAATGAAATATCTGCCATCAGAGCCGCTACATTTACCGGACTCGCAAACCTCACCGACCTTAATCTCCAGGATAACATGATTGAGGCCTTGCCCCGGGAGGCGCTGCAGAGGCTTACTAGGCTGAGAACTCTGGAGCTGTCGAAGAACGATATCATGGAACTCACACCAGGTGTCTTCGCGGGTTTGACGATGTTAGGTGACATGAAGCTCCGAGAAAATAAGATACGGGCCATACCAAGTGGTGTGTTCACCGACCTTCCACGGTTGGGAACGCTCTATCTGGAGGGTAATGAAATCCGAACCCTGGAACGCCACACATTTACCAACTTAACCGCCCTGACCTATTTGGACCTACAGAAGAATCAGGTATCCTCCATCGACAAAGACGCATTTGCGGTCTTGCCCGCTATCAGTAGTTTAGTGTTGAGTGACAATGAACTGGAAGATATCCCCACTGCTTCGTTGACCAATATCCAGGGTTTGGAAAATCTCAATCTGGATTCCAACTTGATAAAGACCATTCCAGATTACAGCTTCCGAGATATGCGTCTGGAAAGGTTGTCCCTTGCCGGGAACCAGATTACTCATCTGATCTTCCGCAGTTTTCACGGTCTGCGCCGATTGAGGCGTCTGGACATACAGCAGAATAAACTAACAGACATTCCGGATTTGGCTTTCGATTATGAACTTGACAAAATAGAGGAGTTAAACTTCAGTCACAATGCTCTCTCTGAAGTGCGAATCAATATGTTTAAAGGATTGTACGGTGTGTTAACTCTGGACGTCTCTCATAATCAAATAGCCGCAATACCTGATGGTTGCTTTCGTTACCTACCATCCATACATAACTTGCATCTCGATTACAATGAGATTCAGTCGCTTTCTCCAGGTAGCTTGTCTGATCTGTTAGTGCTTGAAAGACTAACCATGAGTGGAAACCAACTGACTGGAGATTCGATGCCGCATGTGCGGGATATGCGACTTCTTACTGAATTGGATGTGTCGAGAAATAAGATTACGCAGGTAAACGACGAGTGTTTTGCCGGCATAGGCAATTTGACCGAGTTGTACCTTCGTGGCAATGGCCTGAGCAGCTTCCACGCTGAGGCAGTGTCGCGTCTACCCAACGTCACCACATTGGATTTAGGAGAAAACGCCATGACGACCGCTAGTATGCGAGTTCTGGACCAGTTTAAGAAGTTGATGGTGCTGCGGATTGATGCGAATAATCTAGGACAGCTTCAAGCAGAAATCTTCGACGCGCACAACGCCACCTTGGAGGAGGTAAATGCCTCGGGAAATCAGCTCAATCACGACTCCTTCTTCGCTTTCGCCAACTTGCAAATTCTGACTAGATTAAGAATGGATGACAACCAGCTGAGGCAAATTCCCAACAATCTGGCAAATCTATGGGCTTCGCTAGAGGAGCTGTCCCTCAAGGGGAACCCGCTGACTGGGGCCAATTTGACGTCGCTGAGGCAGTTCACCAAGCTATCTTCGCTCTCTCTGGACGGCTGTGCCATTACCAGTCTCCCCGATGGTCTCTTCAGTCAAATGTTCAATCTTCGAACTTTCAACGCTCAAGAAAACGATATTGGAGAAATCGGGGCATCGACTTTTGAAGGTCTTTCCAGAGCTGCTGAATACGTCAGTTTAGCCAACAATGAAATCGAACGTGTTGATGATGCTGCCTTTGTTCAGCTCAGTCATCTCCGTGAACTGGACCTGTCATTGAATAGAATTCGATCGCTCACACTACCGTCGATCATGCCTCAACTGAGGATCCTAGATTTGCACGGTAACATGCTCAGTAGATTCCCATATGGATTAAAGCGCTTCAAACTTATTAATATTCTTGACCTGTCTCATAATATTCTAGAGGACTTGCCCACAATAACTATATACAGCTCATCGGTGATAGAAAAAGTGGATTTTTCTCACAACTTGTTCCAACTTATGGATGGGTTGAACTTCATGGGTCGCCTCGGCACGGTGGACCTGAGTAACAACCAGCTGACTGGCATATCAGACGGGGTCTTCGAGCGCGTCACTTCGGTGGATCTTCTGGACCTGTCCGACAACATGTTCGGCACCATCCCGTCATCTGTGCAGCAGGCTTCGGCCGCCCTCAACAGGGTGTTCTTCAACAACAACCGGCTGAGGGAGATCCGCGCCTGGAGGGACCCCTCTAACAGGCGTCCTAACGTCGAGTGGCTGGAGCTCCAGGGTAACCAGGTGGACACGCTGGACGACGACGCTTTCGACGCCCTGGCACAGTCGTTGCTGGGGGTCGACCTGCGCCACAACGAGCTAACCACGCTGAGACAGGAGCTGTTTGATGACCTGACCGGGCTGCAGAAGCTTTCCCTTCAAGGCAACCCTCTGGTGTGTGATTGCGATCTGGCCTGGCTGCGGGGCCTGGCCATGACAGTGGAGCTGGACTTCTTCACCTGCGCCGGGCCCCCCGACATGGAAGAAGAACTTGCAGTATGCTACGATTTGTCTTCTTGTGACGGCAGCACGGACGAGTGGAAGGTCCTAAGCCCGGAAATATGTGACTTCAGCGGCCCTCTGCCAACCCAGAGCACCAGCACGACTACTGCTTCCACGACCAGGGGGACCACCAGGACATCTGCCACCACTACACCTACAACAACTACATCCACAACAACTACACCTACAACCACTACACCTACAACTACAACCACAACACCTACAACAACTACACCTACAACAACTACACCTACAACCACTACACCTACAACAACTACACTTACAACAACTACACCTACAACGACTACACCTACAACAACTACACCTACCACAACTACACCTACAACAACTACACCTACAACCACTACACCTACAACAACTACACCTACAACTACACCTACAACTACTACACCAACAACAACTACACCTACAACCACTACACCTACAACTACACCAACAACTACGCCTACAACCAAACCACCTACAACCATTTCATCTACGACCACTACACCTACAACCACTACACCTACAACCACTGCATCTACAACCACTTCACCTACAACCACTACACCTACAACCACTGCATCTACAACCACTTCACCTGCAAGCACTACACTTGCCACCACTACACCTAGAACCACTGCACCTACGACAACCACTACACCTACGACAACCACTACACCTACGACAACCACTACACCTACGACAACCACTACACCTATGACACCTGTACCCACAACAACCACACCAATCACTAAAAGTTCAACGATACCTACCCGAGTCACTGGCTCATCCCCCTCACCTGCCTCTCCCAGCCCCTCAGCACCCACTCCGACCAGGTTTCCTACAGAACCCTCCGGCCTCTTCCTGTCTTCAACGCCACTGTCCTCCCCAGTCAGCACCTTGCCGAGCGATCAACCTCCAACAGTGGGGACAGGGAGACCGGGGCCAAACATGACTCACATCATCGTCGGGGTGGTGGTGGCGGTTGTTGTCCTCATCATCGTCGTCATCTCCGTGGTCATCGCCTGCGCATGCTCGCGGCGCACCCAGCGCAAGGAGGAGTACGCCGTGATGGAGGAAAACCAGTCGACCACCTCCTCCGCAGCCCCCAATGGCTTTTCAAACTTCTCCTTCGCGGAAGGGGACGTAGACCTTTCGGAGAAGCCACACTGATCACTGATTGGAGGAACGGGTAACACCTTCTATTCCACGTAAGGCGAGTTGGGCCTGTAGATAAGGAACCCTAACCAGTGCTGGATTAACAACTTCTATTCCACGTAAAGCGAGTTGGACATGTGGAGAAGGAACACTATCCAGTGCTGGAGTAACAACTTCTTAAAATTGGGGAGAAGGAACAATATCCAGTGCTGGAGTAACAACTTCTTCAGCCTGTGAAGAAGGAACACTAACCAATGCTGGAGTAACAACTTATTGAACCTGTGAAGAAGGAACACTAACCAATGCTGGAGTAACAATTTATGGAACCTGTGGAGAAGGAACACTAACCAGTGCTGGAGTAACAACTCATATTCCACTTAAGACGAGTTGGACCTGTGGAGAATGAATTCAAGTAGTGATGGATTAACAACTGTTCCTCGTGCTGAAGTAAAAATTCTCCGATACAGCACAGTTTTATATTTCGCTCGCATGGACTAAAAGAAATATGTACGATAATAACTAAGAGGGTCGAGGCTTTCGATGAATTGGGTCATTTTGTTTGCTGACTAAGCATGATCCATGCCACATAAATATCTTGTAGATATTATCATGAAAAACACGCACGTCTTTCATCTGCTCGTCTGTGATTTCATAATGTCAATCGTTTGGTTGTATTTAATTAAACGACGTGGACCCTGTTCAATGTCCGTCATCATAAAGACAGGTGCTTATGATGGGGAGTTGCACTGACATGTCGTGTCTGTCGTCTGAGCACTGACATCCTGACATGTCGTGTCTGTCGTCTGAGCACTGACATCCTGACATGTCGTGTCTGTCGTCTGTGCACTGACTTCCTGACATGGTTATGGCATATCTGATTAAGTACATATTCCTTCGTGTTAAGAGATATTTTGAAACAGATCGTGTTTTGACCCTATATCATATACATGTGCCATCTACCGTTTAGTCGTCCTATGTTCTTGCAGCAGTTGGGATGAACGTAAATACTAAGAAACGGCCGGAAATCTACTGAACACTGGTGCAATTCTGGCAGTATTAAACATTGTGTATCATCTGGGATACGTAAACTTATTTTTCCATGCCAAGTTTATGACACTTTCGCTTGCATATACATGTATTTGGATAAAAAGTACTTGCTTGTTACGTTTAAATCAAATTTACATATTTGTTGCAGATATCAACATATCAATAAAACTCGCTACGGCCACCTAGTATGGTATGCTTTGCCAAACTATTTTAAAATACTTCAAGCGACTCAACCACTTTTTATAGGAGCAAATTCATTGGCCCAGATATATGAGGGCTTGCCAAATAATTCGACCATGCTGTCGAATTGCTCCAAAATACTAAAGCGTCTGGTTGTGAATTGTCTTCACGATGTTCAACATTGTGAGTTTTCGAACTGAACGGTGGACAGCCGCTCGTATCCCGTAGACCTGCATGTGCAACCTATCACTGTTACCTTGTAGTTACATCCTAATCGCTTTCAGGGAATCGAGAGCGGAACTGCTAATGACCAACGAAAATCGACACGTTGGAATATATCAAAATGCGCATATTCCACATATAAATTATCATTCTGTAGAAATAGATTGTTCATTGTGTATACTTAAGAGCTTTACTTATTCTTGCCGCGTGTATATAAATATGGTTACAAATGAGTGACTCATGTATTTACGAACGCGTCTGCTAACTGATCCGTAGCGTCAAGGTCAAGGACTTTCAAGGCGCAGTTGATGAATGAGGCGAAGGTCCTCTGTTATGACCTTCACGCTTCAATTGTAAAGTTTGTAACATAGTATTCTTTGTATTTGTAGCATGCATGTTGGAGAATGGTTGAGGCTTTCTACTGAGACAGTTTACCCATTCCGTGTGTATGCATCAGGTGCACACCAAACTGAGGCGATGTGTAAAATAAAATACAAAGACGGCTTCTGTTTGTGTGTGAATATTCCATGGAATGTATCGGGGGAACAGTCGATATGAGGTCGTTTCCTGCAAATTGTATAATTTCATTGTAGATGTATACATATTTCTTTTAAAATAACTTGTCTGGACTTATGGACTGGATTATGCGCAGGTTATAGAAGTAAATGAACAAAGATACTTTTGTCTTAACTGTGGCAGGAAACTTATGAACTTATGGTTAATAAAGAACATAAACAAATAACGAAGACGCTCTCCAAAGGATATAGCAATCTGATAAAGTTAGGTCACCTATATATAGTATGATCTGCCTCAACAGATTATCTAAATCAGTCCCAATTGTGATTTGCTCGATTTTTTTCAGAAATAAAGAGGTATTCCTATCATAAAGCGTTGGTGTATTTCATATATTAATGAATGTCGAATGACTGATCTATATCGTACATCGGTTAAACTCTGCGTCGTTGGTAAGCGGACAACTTTGCGGAAACTCGCAACCATCATCATGCACCCATCTACGTCGATAACTGCATGATGCAGGCCTTAGAGCGCATCCAGATATTGACTGAGGGTGACATCATGTGTGGGGAATCCGGAATATTAACGTAACTCTAGATGTTTTGGGTTTAACCGTAAACCAGAGCGTTATCGAGAAGGAAACACGTAAATCCTCACATAGACCCAATCCTCCCGCTTATAGGCGATCCACCGGGATCATCGTCGCTGAGGAAGGTTTAGATCCACACCAATCATCTCGAAAAGTGCCAATCCTGGATCCAATATGTTCAGATGCTTAACGGGAAGTACATTTTATACCCAAAAATCATGGATCTGCGCATTTCATGAAGCTAAATGACCGCCTCAGATCCGGCCCTATGTACCATTTCGCTAATTATAACTGACCCTATCAACACGATGAGGTAATACTAATGATGGGGTATAATTCACATTTCATTCATTATTTAGGTATTCAAAGGCTGGAAGAGGTAAATGGCGACACGTGACACAAGCATATTCGAAAAATCGACATTCGACATTGACCCCAAATTCCGACACTGAGGGTCTGAAAAAGCGACAATGACACAGATTTCTGAAAAAACAACACTGAATTTATCCAAAAAGCGACACGGAACGTCGTGAAAAATCGACATTCGACAGGGACAATTTCGAAAAATCGACACTAGACACTATAGACCCTTCCCTTAGCCTTAGGAGCGGGAATCGATGTACTTCCATATATTGGTCTTAATGGCGGATATTCGCCCTCTTCCACATGTACACGTACCGCTCCAAAGACTCCATATATCTGCTTGGGTCAGTTCCAAAAGACCCCCTTAGTTTCGTTTGCGTCCATTGTATTGCAGTATCAGTTTTACGTTCCAAAAGCCTGACCCTATTTTTTTGTATGCAGTTTTAAAAACCCCATATATGTGACAAACTCATTTCCAAAAGCGTCCCCTTTTAGTGAAAGCTCCGTTCTCAGAGGCCCGCCTTTTCGTATGGCCAGAGCACTTCGATTTGCACCCAGTACGGACATACATAGTGCGATACGGTTACCTGTCTTTGAAGGCATCGCAGATTTTTAAACTTCAAATGTTCTTATGTACTACTACAATGCACCTCAATGCCAATTAGAAATGCAATTACTTTTTCAAGACATATCCAGCTGAATATTGCGTGATGAAATGTGGGCGCTTTGAACGTCATGTGTGAGGTCGAGCGACGTCCATTTTGGGGCTTCTTGCATGAACCTCCCAAGCGTCGTGCATTTACTTCCGGTTAGCATGGCGGCCAACACAGATTTTTATTTGCGATATTATGTTGGGCACAAAGGGAAATTTGGACACGAATTTCTTGAGTTTGAGTTCCGTCCTGATGGTAAGTTTCAAACAATGCACATGCAGGTCAAAAATGCAGATCACTCGTATCGTAAAAAAGCTTCTTTCGGCTAAATCAATTAAAAATAAAATGCGGCAACGACTTCGTTGCGCATTTGAATTTGATTGTTTAAAAATAATATGAATGGGTGGGTCTGCGTATTTAGCGCTCGTGCCCGCGCTCATAAAACGTATAAAATCTTTTGCACAGCCATAGCCATAATTGAAATTAATATGGATAGGTGCTACCTAAAGACTTGGCGCAAGTGCCCCCAGGCAAGCCCGCTTCTCTAGGGGCACAACAGTAACAATGTTAAAATCCTTCGACGTTAGTAGGGAATCGACTGTAGCTTTTATTATAATGTGGGCGCGTACAATAATAGTGCTTACGTATTCTATATACCTTGTTCTATCTTCTGACATCAAGAAAATGTGTCAACACTAGATTGTTCCAGTCATGAGCGTTTGACTCCATAATATATTTGAGGACCCCGCCGCCCATACAATACCTAATATACATAAGAATACGCAACTCGCCATAGCTGCCGCCCAGGGTGCCCTTGCTTCGACCCCTCTCACAGTCTTAATAAATATATTTCAAACTCTACGTAGCTTTGTAATATTACACAAGTGTTCATTCTTCCTAAATCCGCTCACCTCAGTCCTCATCACTGACCCAAATGCGAACAACGAGACATTTTGCCCGAGTAAAGCCGTAGCGGATGGACTTCCCCATATGCCGGAAGCGGAAGTAAAAGGCGATGTGCGGGGTCAAGGCCGTCGAATACGGTGGAGACCTGTCATTTACTATAAACTGCTTAAAGACAGGTTGACCAAAAAAAAAAGCATTTAATGACGTAAACGTCTTGGGCCTTTTTAATTTGTGATATGTGACAGCATGAAGTTTTTCATCATCGAGCAATGTAACAACAGTTCATCTTAGACCAGGCTGCGTCAAACAATATTCAGATGACGCAGGCCATTGCATTTGGCCGCGCCCAGCAAGGGCAGAAACGATCGCTAAATACTGATATAGGCCGCACTCAGAACTGCGCATTAGTTGATCGAGACGGTGCGAGATGGCACAAATTTGGGAAGAGGCACTTGACCTCATAGAACAGCGCCATAATTTGCTTGTAATTGGCAAAGCCGGCACAGGCAAATCTACCCTGATTTCCTCTGCAGCCAAACACCTCCGAGAAAATGGCAAGCGGGTTGCTCTTACTGCCGCAACAGGCATAGCCACCTTGAAAATTATTGATTATACGAGCGCCAGCTAATATCCCATTCCCATTTCCCGAGTAATTATTTTCGTCATTTCTGTTTCACGGTGAAATGAAAATCCTGTTCTTGAGGAATGTAAATACCTCTTGTACCCCCCACCTTGTAGTATTGTAGTACAGCGGTGGGCAAGGTGACAAAACGTCACACAGTTGGTCTGGAATCCAGGTTGGTACTAAGCTGACCGTTATTGGTTTCTATTTGTAACTGCATACAGTATTTGTTATTAAGTAAAGTAGACATGCAATATCCTCATTATAGTTTTATTATATAGCCAGCAATTAAGTCGATACATAGGGATTTGCAGTTTCAGAGGACCCTAAAAGATATAATCTTATATCTGGAACTATAGTGAAACAGTGAAAATGGACTTTATTACCTAATTGCACATATGTGCAATTAATAAAAACAAATATGCCAAATTGATTTTCATATATGTAAAATTTATTTATATAGAAGTCTAGTTATTTTCTCCAGTGACATATCTGGTTAACGTCCCCCTTGATTAGGAATGAGTTTTCAAAATTTGCCGGTGTTGATCTCGACCAATCAAAAGACACCGCATTCTACTTCCGCTTTCGGCATATGGGGAAGTCCGTCCGCTACGGCTTCACTCGGGCAAAATGTCTCGTTCGTATTTGGGTCAGTGATGAGGACTGAGGTGAGCGGATTTTGAAATATATTTATTAAGACTGTGAGATGGGGTCAAAGCGAGGGCACCCTGGGCGGCAGCTATGGCGAGTTGCGTACTCTTATGTTTATTAGGTATTGTATGGCGGGCAGGGTCCTCGAATATATTATGGAGTCGAGCGCTCATGGTTCCAGTCATATTTTCGCGAACAAATGTTGGAGCATGCGACTTTTCCCTACCAACCGCCATGCGTATGCAGCGCCACCTGGCGAATCCCGCCACCATTTGAACCATTTGTAGCCTGGGTCCCAAACTTTGTAACAGTCAATGACCCGTGAAAGAGGGCGCTGCTGTTGTCTTTAAGTTCAAAGTGAGCGACTGACAAGGCCCTCTAGCGGAGAGTCGTATGCTAACGGGAAGGAGAAACCAAGTCGCATTCACAGGTACCAGCATCCGCCAAAAACAAATATGGCGGATGGCTGGTCGAGAACAGTTTTGTGCTCCAACATTTCTTCACGAAAATATAATGTCAGATGATAGAACAAGGTATATAGAATACATAAACACTATGATTGTTCGAGCACATATTATAATAAAAGCTACAGTCGATTCCCTACTAACGTCGAAGGATTTTAACATTGTTACCGTTGTGCCCCTAGAGAAGCGGGCTTGCCTGGGGGCACTTGCGCCAACCTAAAGACAAGTGTAACCATATATAATATGGTAGCCGGAAATGTTGTTGTTCGGTGCTTGGGCAGTTGCCGGTGAGAACTGTCAATCACAATGACGGAATCCGAGTTCAATGCTGCTTTTATTCAAATGTCATCCACACCTTCCAATAAAGTCCTGTGCCCGGTTTCCAAACAAAAGAAATGTTGTGCGCACCTCTCACACGAGGGTTTGTATGACTTGCTTCCAAATTTCGTATTGAAAGAGAATTTGAAAAGATGATTCCGAAAGGTATAGGTCCGCTGCTACTGGCCGAGTTAAAATCTGAACTGAACTGAACTCCCTCCTGTCTGAGACAGACCTTCTTATATAGCCCCGAATTAGCTCCAACCCCGCAAACAGGCATGCAACAATGTATCTTTCTACGTCTGGCTCGGCTCACTATGACATATACAGAGGCGCCAGTGGTCTGGCCCTAACGTTCGATTACATATACAATGTTGCAGTTTCCAAGAATCCAGTGATGCAATACACATGCTCGGGTTCACATGACTTCCTCTATTCTCATAGAAGGGGACAAGTCGCTATGTGTGACTTCTGACCTTTACATGTCCCCACGTGTGTCCCACGAGTGAGCCACACATGACCCCTAGCTATCACCTTAAGGACGTAAACACGTGAGCCCAACATTGCACCACCATGTAGCTAACAGCTATTCTTAAGTACTGCTTAATATAACACCTAAATCCTCCATATTGGTTTTGAGTATAGTCACAAGCCTTGCCGCCTTAGTTTACTGTAGGGAACTGCGCACAAATGAGAGGGCTAGGCACCATCATATTCATGGCATTAATTTGTTCCTATAAACTTATTACATGACATGGCCTACTTGCCACCAAATTCTATTACACTAATTAATATGGATAGGTGCTAGGCTATATCACATGTCTTGCGATGATTGTCTCAGTAAAAAAAAACTTGATTGGAGTTAGAATTGTAGCTATTTATATTAGCATGGATCAATTCTTGAGAAACTTTGATTCTGCAGTCGACGCGCCGCAGTCTTCGGTAAAATAAATTAATCAAATACTTTCATGCATTCTGTGATTTAAGGCTTGTTTACTTTCGCGGTTTATAAACAACTCCTCCGCCGACTGACTCGTCCGCCGGTCAGCACAATGGAGACCAAAGCCCAGCTCATTACTTAGCAACCAAGGTGTTGCTCTTTCACACCTGATACACGGCATAAATAACCCCGTAGACAGGGACTTGCCCCTCTCGCCGAAAGCCTGCAATCACAAGCAGTGAAGTGCAATCATGGGGCCCGGCACTACGCAATAACAAAGGAGCCTAGACGCATTGTTAATTTAGGTCCGATAGTGTCCGAAAATATACATACAATTGAAAAATTATCTGCGTTGGGTGTCCGAAAACTTACAGTACACTAAATTTATCCTATTTCTGCCTTTGAGGGGGTGTCCGAAAACATACAGTGTCCGAAAACATACGTGAAATACGGTACTCCTGTTTTACTCACATAGTAGGTGTCAATACTGGTTTAAATATAATTACACTATTGCCTTGTGATTGGTCATTTTATTGTGAGCTACAACCAGCATTTCAACAAATTTGGTAGGGGCGGGTTGGTTAGTTGGTTATTCAAGATGCTTTTCCACTTTTAGTCATGTCACGTCAATGGGAGAAGGAATGGAGAGTGGAGCCATGTCTTAGGCGATAACCTCCTACTCTTTATGAAGAAAGACATGGGGTCTTTATCCTGTGACCACACAGATATAGCTCTAGCAGGGCTTGAACCACTGATCCACATGACATTGGTAGCCAGAGCACTCCATGCAAGCTCTCTACCCCATTGAGCTATCGCGCCAACCCTGGTGGGGGGGGTGTATACTTATATTGGCCGAAGGATTTAAGGGAGGTATTGGGGGGGTAGTCTAGCAAGCGGATTAGTCTGCAGCGGCCAGGTGAAGGGGAGACTCAGCTTCCTGCCCCGTAATGAGCATTACATTTTAGGGAATCTCTTTGGGCTTGCCCTGTAATGAGCATGTCAAATGGAGATTTTGTACACTGCCAATTTTCGGTGTAGAGTATTTCTAACTTTTGGGGAATCTCTTCAGGCCCAGTAATAAGCATGGATAATGCAGAATTTGCACACAGCCAATTTTCGGCGTACTTTGGGAGTTTTTTGCATTTCATGCAGCCTGAATTCTTATTTCACCTAATTTTATCTATGATTGCAATTATCATTTAGTTTCTGGTTTTCGCCCATTTCTTGGAGGCTAACTCACATATATGGCCGAAAGAAAATGGCATTAAAACAATCCACAACACAATGCAAACATTCAAGTAACATTTTGTAGCCTATATTCCATGAAAATGAAACCTTTGCTATGTGTAGTGACTAATACAAATTGGTAGCGTGTAGCAGTTTTTATAAATAAAAAATGGTGAGAAGTCAGGAATGGATGTTTTCACAACATTCAGGTAATGTTACCCAAAAAATAAGATATAAAAAAAATGTAATTGATAGTCTTTGACAGTCATGCTTCTAATTAACTCAATATATATACGCATTTGTTCCTCACAGAAGGCACAATTTTAGTACTGGACTGAATGTCTAACAGTGTTATCTGAAAATATTTGGGTAATGTAAAAAAAACCTATATATTCAAGTGGTTTACAACTTCTCTCCCGCACGTCCTGTTGTTGCGCAACCTGTAATACGAATGTAGTCATTGGTAAACCCTTTGACCACTACAATGTTATTGCAACAAATAATAACATTGTGTCAATGTTGTCATGATGTTAATTTGTTTGCTGAGAAGTTTTTTTAAGCAGTTGTAAGGGTCCACCTGCACTTGTGATCTGCCCAGACTACCACCCCGTTGCTCACCCTCTTCAAGACCCAGCTCCAGTTGCGGACTTGAAGTAGTATATATATAGTAGTAGTAGCAGTGAAATTAGTGGTTTCGTAGTAGTAGCACTGAGGGTCATAATAAGTAAATAAATCTCTATAAGTTTCATTATTTTTCGCTGCTCAACAACACCAACTAAATCCATTGAAAACAACTCCACAATAGCCTTGGGGTTACTCTGGCGAAACAGTGCGAACAGCAACAACAGACAGTCCAATCCCCCCCCCCCTCCTCCTCCACCTATAGTAGGAGGTGGTGAAAGCGACTCGGCCATTATGCCATTCTGCATAGCATTCATAGGGGAAGGCTCCCATCGGATGGAAATAAGGCTTTTTCTCTTGAAATAGCAGGCAATATTATAGAAAAATATTGTAACACTCTTTTAGCAAGGAGGCTTCACAGTCATTGGAGTTACTATATGTACAGCTTCAGAGTGCTCCAGCTCTTTTTCCCCACTTATCTGTGATAGCATTAGTATTCAGTCAAATAAAGCTGCTATGGTAATTGTTTCTCCAGCTGCGTGCCGTTAGAGAGCATCGACACGCTGCGCCAAAGTTAAAACCATTCACTGGCATTCTCCGCCATTGGGTAGGTGTGTATGCATTGACTCAAATACTTAGACAGCCGTACTTATATCAAATGTACAAATCAGGAATATATAACAATGATGCCCACTTAGATGTCTGAACAACCAGTCAGATAAGTGCAATGTGTTGTTTGTTTAAAGCCAGTCTGGTTGACTGTCACATGACGCCGACATGTTGTGAGTTGACAAAGGTATTGAACTGTGTGCAGGTCGCATAAGTCGAAAAAACCCTGTTGGTCGTAAGTCGCGTTAGCATGTGAGTCGCATGATAATGGGGCTTAACATGTAACAGATTTTTGTGCACAGGAAAAGACCGGATAACAGAGGGGGCTGTATAAAGCAGGGACCACTGTGTTACAACAGTGTGCTGAAATCCCTATGCTGACATGTGATAATATGGATAGGTACTACTCAGTATGATAGCCGCAACAAAATCTCGAATTCAGTTTTAAAACATTGAATTCTGAAGAAAAAAACCATGCATGCGTATATAACATGCACTCTCCCGCTTTCCCCAGTGGAGGTGGACTTCCAGTAGATTTCACTAGCTCATAACTGTATGGGATTCAGATATAGATTTTATGATATTTTACATGTGTGTTATCTAAAGACCTTGCTATGCTTGCTATTATATGGCCTAATTAGTGAAGGTTGTTCTATTTATGTCATTAGAATTGATTTATAGGAGCCTGCACTATATTTGAAACTTGTGTATTAAGATAGAATCTAGTGATGAAGGCAGTAGTATTGTTATTTGATTAGGTTAATATATTAACACACTTCATTGTTTGACTGATACAAATATTTCTTATACTACAGTATAACCCAGATCAGTAGTAGCAATTTGCCAGTTAGCTAGTGCTAATTTCGACCCCTACCCTAGATACACTATAGAGATGTATGAGGAAGAATGAAGGGCGTTTAATAGCTGTAACTACCGGTAATCTATACATATTCTTAAGCTTGCAACTTTACATCTTTACAGGCAAATTGCGGTATGCTAACAACTCTAATTACAAGAATGATACAATGATCAGAAAAGAGGTAAGTCCTTTGTAGTTGAGATATTCTACCTACAGTATTACAGGAGATGTAGGTTATGGTATTTACTGTTAACTGTATTTATGTATTTAAGTAATTATGATATTGGTATTATAAATAAGGAGAGGGAGATACCTTGCATGACTGATTTTGTTCAACAATCTGTGACTATCTATAGTATAATAGATGATACTTGTGAACCATATTTGTTATTATCTAGTTGGTTTTGGTGGAAGTCTTGTGATCCTAATATGCAACATGTATGCTCTAGGGTCATCTGTGTGGTCATGGTGTGACCATGGTTAACCTGCGTGGTAAAGGTGTGACCATGGTTAACATGCGTGGTGAGAGTGTGACCATGGTTAACATGCCTAGAATGTGATCATGAGCTGTGCTTTTCCCGCAGGCGTACGTCCACAAGAGTGTGATGGAGGAGCTGAAGCGGGTTATCCAGGATTCCGAGATCATGCAGGAGGACGACGCGCTGTGGCCAGCACCGGACCGTGTGGGACGACAGGTGGGTACCGGACCGTGTGGGACGACAGGTGGGTACCGGACCGTGTGGAACGACAGGTGGGTACCGGACCGTGTGGGACGACAGGTGGGTACCGGACCGTGTGGGACGACAGGTGGGTACCGGACCGTGTGGGACGACAGGTGGGTACCGGACCGTGTGGGACGACAGGTGGGTACCGGACCGTGTGGGACGACAGGTGGGTACCGGACCGTGTGGGACGACAGGTGGGTACCGGACCGTGTGGGACGACAGGTGGGTACCGGACCGTGTGGGACGACAGATGGGTACCGGACCGTGTGGGACGACAGGTGGGTACCGGACCGTGTGGGACGACAGGTGGGTACCGGACCGTGTGGGACGACAGGTGGGTACCGGACCGTGTGGGACGACAGGTGGGTACCGGACCGTGTGGGACGACAGGTGGGTACCGGACCGTGTGGGACGACAGGTGGGTACCGGACCGTGTGGGACGACAGGTGGGTACCGGACCGTGTGGGACGACAGGTGGGTACCGGACCGTGTGGGACGACAGGTGGGTACCGGACCGTGTGGGACGACAGGTGGGTACCGGACCGTGTGGGACGACAGGTGGGTACCGGACCGTGTGGGACGACAGGTGGGTACCGGACCGTGTGGGACGACAGGTGGGTACCGGACCGTGTGGGACGACAGGTGGGTACCGGACCGTGTGGGACGACAGGTGGGTACCGGACCGTGTGGGACGACAGGTGGGTACCGGACCGTGTGGGACGACAGGTGGGTACCGGACCGTGTGGGACGACAGGTGGGTACCGGACCGTGTGGGACGACAGGTGGGTACCGGACCGTGTGAGACGACAGGTGGGTACTGGACCGTATGAGACGACAGGTGGGTACCGGACCGTGTGGGACGACAGGTGGGTACCGGACCGTGTGGGACGACAGGTGGGTACCGGACCGTGTGGGACGACAGGTGGGTACCGGACCGTGTGGGACGACAGGTGGGTACCGGACCGTGTGAGACGACAGGTGGGTACCGGACCATGTGGGACGACAGGTGGGTACCGGACCGTGTGGGACGACAGGTGGGTACCGGACCGTGTGGGACGACAGGTGGGTACCGGACCGTGTGGGACGACAGGTGGGTACGGGACCGTGTGGGACGACAGGTGGGTACCGGACCGTGTGGGACGACAGGTGGGTACCGGACCGTGTGGGACGACAGGTGGGTACCGGACCGTGTGGGACGACAGGTGGGCACCGGACCGTGTGGGACGACAGGTGGGCACCGGACCGTGTGGGACGACAGGTGGGCACCGGACCGTGTGGGACGACAGGTGGGTACTGGACCGTGTGGGACGACAGGTGGGTACTGGACCGTGTGGGACGACAGGTGGGTACCGGACCCTGTGGGACGACAGGTGGGCACCGGACCGTGTGGGACGACAGGTGGGCACCGGACCGTGTGGGACGACAGGTGGGCACCGGACCGTGTGGGACGACAGGTGGGTACTGGACCGTGTGGGACGACAGGTGGGTACCGGACCGTGTGGGACGACAGGTGGGTACCGGACCGTGTGGGACGACAGGTGGGCACCGGACCGTGTGGGACGACAGGTGGGCACCGGACCGTGTGGGACGACAGGTGGGCACCGGACCGTGTGGGACGACAGGTGGGCACCGGACCGTGTGGGACGACAGGTGGGTACCGGACCGTGTGGGACGACAGGTTGGTACCGGACCGTGTGGGACGACAGGTGGGTACGGGACCGTGTGGGACGACAGGTGGGTACCGGACCGTGTGGGACGACAGATGGGTACCGGACCATGTGGGACGACAGGTGGGTACCGGACCGTGTGGGACGACAGGTGGGTACCGGACCGTGTGGGACGACAGGTGGGTACCGGACCGTGTGGGACGACAGGTGGGTACCGGACCGTGTGAGACGACAGGTGGGTACCGGACCGTGTGAGACGACAGGTGGGTACCGGACCGTGTGGGACGACAGGTGGGTACCGGACCGTGTGGGACGACAGATGGGTACCGGACCGTGTGGGACGACAGATGGGTACCGGACCGTGTGGGACGACAGGTGGGTACTGGACCGTGTGAGACGACAGGTGGGTACTGGACCGTGTGAGACGACAGGTGGGTACCGGACCGTGTGAGACGACAGGTGGGTACTGGACCGTGTGAGACGACAGGTGGGTACCGGACCGTGTGGGACGACAGGTGGGTGCCGGACCGTGTGGGACGACAGGTGGGTACCGGACCGTGTGGGACGACAGGTTGGTACCGGACCGTGTGAGACGACAGGTGGGTACCGGACCGTGTGAGACGACAGGTGGGTACCGGACCGTGTGGGACGACAGGTGGGTACCGGACCGTGTGGGACGACAGATGGGTACCGGACCGTGTGGGACGACAGATGGGTACCGGACCGTGTGGGACGACAGGTGGGTACCGGACCGTGTGGGACGACAGGTGGGTACTGGACCGTGTGAGACGACAGGTGGGTACCGGACCGTGTGGGACGACAGGTGGGTACCGGACCATGTGGGACGACAGGTGGGTACCGGACCGTGTGAAACGACAGGTGGGTACCGGACCGTGTGAGACGACAGGTGGGTACCGGACCATGTGGGACGACAGGTGGGTACCGGACCGTGTGGGACGACAGGTGGGTACCGGACCGTGTGGGACGACAGTTGGGTACCGGACCGCGTGGGACGACAGGTGGGTACCGGACCGTGTGGGACGACAGGTGGATACTGGACCGTGTGAGACGACAGGTGGGTACCGGACCGTGTGGGACGACAGGTGGGTACCGGACCGTGTAGGACGACAGGTGGGTAGTGGACCGTATGGACGACATACTTACTGGAACTGCGTATAACCGTGTTGTGGGATGCCATGTCACTCAATTAATACTTACAATACAACGTTGTGTGAAGCACTGGGTCTCATTGAAGGCATACAGTATAACTTCGTGATGCCTCGTGTCAGCGTGCTTAAAGATAAAAGCGGCTATTCACTTCTACCACTGATAGTGATTTCATAGTCAAGAATGTGTCAGAATAGGCCCCTAAGGTCAGCGTTGGTATTTAGACAATAGGGAAGATTTAGTTATGTTAATAGCTTGTGAATATTGGTCATTTTTCTCATTAAAAGCACACTGAAAAGAAATGAACACTGATTTTTTTCATGCAATAATTTTTTTTGTATTTCCTTGTACCCCTGGTACATCATGCAAAAAAAAAATGATAGGGTCACCAACCAACGTTACAACGGGTTATTCGCATTTGTCTCTGGAATAGCCGCTTTTATCTTTAATAACGACAAGCGAGGTGATGGTCTGACTCTCCACAATGTTCTGTCTTCTACTTCAGGAGCTGGAAATTGTCATTGGTGACGAGCACATCTCATTCACGACATCGAAGATTGGTTCCTTGGTGGACGTCAATCAGAGCAAGTAAGTGGCGACACCCTGTGCTTACATGACAGTAGGGTTATGGCGGCGACGAGCGCAACACCCTGTCCTTACGTGACAGTAGGTTTATAGCGGCGGCGAGCGCAACACCCTGTCCTTACGTGACAGTAGGTTTATAGCGGCGGCGAGCGCAACACCCTGTTCTTACGTGAGAGTAGGTTTATAGCGGCGGCGAGCGCAACACCCTGTCCTTACGTGACAGTAGGTTTATAGCGGCGGCGAGCGCAACACCCTGTCCTTATGTGACAGTAGGTTTATAGCGGCGGCGAGCGCAACACCCTGTCCTTATGTGACAGTAGGTTTATAGCGGCGGCGAGCGCAACACCCTGTCCTTACGTGACAGTAGGTTTATAGCGGCGGCGAGCGCAACACCCTGTCCTTACGTGACAGTAGGTTTATAGCGGTGGCGGGCGCAACACCCTGTCCTTACGTGACAGTAGGTTTATGGCGGCGGCGATAGCAACACCCTGTCCTTACGTGACAGTAGGTTTATAGCGGCGGCGAGCGCAACACCCTGTCCTTATGTGACAATAGGTTTATAGCGGCGGCGAGCGCAACACCCTGTTCTTACGTGAGAGTAGGTTTATAGCGGCGGCGAGCGCAACACCCTGTCCTTACGTGACAGTAGGTTTATAGCGGCGGCGAGCGCAACACCCTGTCCTTACGTGACAGTAGGTTTATAGCGGCGGCGAGCGCAACACCCTGTCCTTACGTGACAGTAGGTTTATAGCGGCGGCGAGCGCAACACCCTGTCCTTACGTGACAGTAGGTTTATGGCGGCGGCGAACGCAACACCCTGTCCTTACGTGACAGTAGGTTTATAGCGGCGGCGAGCGCAACACCCTGTCCTTACGTGACAGTAGGTTTATAGCGGCGGCGAGCGCAACACCCTGTCCTTACGTGACAGTAGGTTTATAGCGGCGGCGAGCGCAACACCCTGTCCTTACGTGACAGTAGGTTTATAGCGGCGGCGAGCGCAACACCCTGTCCTTACGTGACAGTAGGTTTATAGCGGCGGCGAGCGCAACACCCTGTCCTTACGTGACAGTAGGTTTATAGCGGCGGCGAGCGCAACACCCTGTCCTTACGTGACAGTAGGTTTATAGCGGCGGCGGGCGCAACACCCTGTCCTTACGTGACAGTAGGTTTATAGCGGCGGTGAGCGCAACACCCTGTCCTTACGTGACAGTAGGTTTATGGCGGTGGCGGGCGCAACACCCTTTTCTTACGTGACAGTAGGTTTATAGCGGCGGCGAGCGCAACACCCTGTTCTTACGTGACAGTAGGTTTATAGCGGCGGCGAGCGCAACACCCTGTCCTTACGTGACAGTAGGTTTATAGCGGCGGCGAGCGCAACACCCTGTCCTTATGTGACAGTAGGTTTATAGCGGCGGCGAGCGCAACACCCTGTCCTTACGTGACAGTAGGTTTATAGCGGCGGCGAGCGCAACACACTGTCCTTACGTGACAGTAGGTTTATAGCGGCGGCGGGCGCAACACCCTGTCCTTACGTGACAGTAGGTTTATGGCGGCGGCGAACGCAACACCCTGTCCTTACGTGACAGTAGGTTTATAGCGGCGGCGAGCGCAACACCCTGTCCTTACGTGACAATAGGTTTATAGCGGCGGCGAGCGCAACACCCTGTTCTTACGTGACAGTAGGTTTATAGCGGCGGCGAGCGCAACACCCTGTCCTTACGTGACAGTAGGTTTATAGCGGCGGCGAGCGCAACACCCTGTCCTTACGTGACAGTAGATTTATAGCGGCGGCGAGCGCAACACCCTGTCCTTACGTGACAGTAGGTTTATAGCGGCGGCGAGCGCGACACCCTGTCCTTACGTGACAGTAGGTTTATGGCGGCGGCGAACGCAACACCCTGTCTTTACGTGACAATAGGTTTATAGCGGCGGCGAGCGCAACACCCTGTTCTTACGTGAGAGTAGGTTTATAGCGGCGGCGAGCGCAACACCCTGTCCTTACGTGACAGTAGGTTTATAGCGGCGGCGAGCGCAACACCCTGTCCTTACGTGACAGTAGGTTTATAGCGGCGGCGAGCGCAACACCCTGTCCTTACGTGACAGTAGGTTTATAGCGGCGGCGAGCGCAACACCCTGTCCTTACGTGACAGTAGGTTTATAGCGGCGGAGAGCGCAACACCCTGTCCGTACGTGACAATAGGTTTATAGCGGCGGCGAGCGCCACACTCTGTTCTTACGTGAGAGTAGGTTTATAGCGGCGGCGAGCGCAACACCCTGTCCTTACGTGACAGTAGGTTTATAGCGGCGGCGGGCGCAACACCCTGTCCTTACGTGACAGTAGGTTTATAGCGGCGGCGAGCGCAACACCCTGTCCTTACGTGACAGTAGGTTTATGGCGGCGGCGAACGCAACACCCTGTCCTTACGTGACAGTAGGTTTATAGCGGCGGCGAGCGCAACACCCTGTCCTTACGTGACAGTAGGTTTATAGCGGCGGCGAGCGCAACACCCTGTTCTTACGTGAGAGTAGGTTTATAGCGGCGGCGAGCGCAACACCCTGTCCTTACGTGACAGTAGGTTTATAGCGGCGGTGAGCGCAACACCGTGTCCTTACGTGACAGTAGGTTTATTGCGGCGGTGAGCGCAAAACCCTGTCCTTACGTGACAGTAGGTTTATGGCGGTGGCGGGTGCAACACCCTGTCCTTACGTGACAGTAGGTTTATGGCGGCGGCGAGCGCAACACCCTGTTCTTACGTAAGAGTAGGTTTATAGCGGCGGCGAGCGCAACACCCTGTCCTTACGTGACAGTAGGTTTATAGCGGCGGTGAGCGTAACACCCTGTCCTTACGTGACAGTAGGTTTATAGCGGCGGCGGGCGCAACACCCTGTCCTTACGTGAGAGTAGGTTTATAGCGGCGGCGAGCGCAACACCCTTTCCTTACGTGACAATAGGTTTATAGCGGCGGCGAGCGCAACACCCTGTTCTTACGTGAGAGTAGGTTTATAGCGGCGGCGAGCGCAACACCCTGTCCTTACGTGACAGTAGGTTTATAGCGGCGGCGAGCGCAACACCCTGTCCTTACGTGACAGTAGGTTTATAACGGCGGCGAGCGCAACACCCTGTCCTTACGTGACAGTAGGTTTATAGCGGCGGCGAGCGCGACACCCTGTCCTTACGTGACAGTAGGTTTATAGCGGCGGCGAACGCAACACCCTTTTCTTACGTGACAGTAAGTTTATAGCGGCGGTGAGCGCAACACCCTGTCCTTACGGGACAGTAGGTTTATAGCGGCGGCGAGCGCAACACCCTGTCCTTACGTGACAGTAGGTTTATGGCGGCGGCGAGCGCAACACCCTGTCCTTACGTGACAGTAGGTTTATGGCGGCGGCGAGCGCAACACCCTGTCCTTACGTGACAGTAGGTATACGAGAATAAATTTATGCTCGTAGCGTTTTCCTGTTTTCCAGCAGCGAAACATCAACTTACTGGGCACTGTCCAGTATATGGCAGTTATAAACTTGCCTATTCGGACCCCACCTTACTAAACTTGCTGAAGTCAAATTTATCAATGTCATGGAGTTGCCGCGATTGTTCTGAAAATCATTGACGCGAGTAAGAAAGAACGGCCGATTTTAAGGATACCGGCGTAGTAGTTGAACGAGATAAAATTATGCCAGTAACATCTACACAAGTTACTCCTTGTCCGTTACTGTTTGTGTCAATGTGTCCTGTTGGTGTTGGTTGCAGGGATCCCGAGGGTCTCCGGACATTCTACTACCTGGTCCAGGATCTGAAGTGTCTCGTCTTCTCGCTCATCGGCCTACACTTCAAGATCAAGCCAATCTAACCCCCCCCCCCCCACCCTCCAGACACTTATCGTCATCGGCAACAACCCCTCCCCGCCCCCCACACATCACCCTCCACCGCGGCCATCACGGACTGGGAGGGTGGGGGTGTCAGCTCCCTCTCCGGGGCCGTGGCCGACCGGGGTGTCTGCTGCCCTCTCCCCCCCCATGTGTAGCCGAGGCCGTCTTCAAGCCAGGGGAAGCGTGTATTAACCTGTCATATACACACGTCAGATTGTGTTTGTGACGTCACATTTTACGGTCTGTGTATTTAAGTTGTCACTGTACGCGTGGTCGTTTTTAATGTTCTGTAATCATGAATACTTATTTTGTAATAAACTTGATGGTCTTAAAGACTCCCTGGCTCGCAGTTTGCTTCCTGCACATGTCGGCCTCTCTGTCTAGCCTCCTGGTGGAGCCTGTTTCTATCTCAGCTGTAGATTTAATATCGAAATAATAATCAGTTAACACACACACCACATGGATTAAGCTGTACTTGGTGGGCTGAGCTGGCGCATTATGACTCCAAGGGATATCTTATTGCGGCAGCACATTGCTGAAGGTTTATATTAAATCTTCCATAATTATATTATCTAGCTGTGGCTTTCATGCAGTACACAGATAGGAAATGCGCTAACTGGAAAAAAGTTAGGTAGAGCATTACGACGGCATTGCACGTAGTCTTCCTGATTAAGCCACACAGGCATATATATTTTTCAAATTCTGCATCGAAAATTCAATATTCAATCTAAAAAACCCTCTAAAACTATTCATGACCCCAGGACCGTTGGGGTCAACTGTGACGTGGGGCAGAGGTGATGTGAGGAATGAGCTCCCTCTGCCGGCAGAGTGGAACTGAGGGTGTTTTCAAACTCTGTTTCACACTTAACCTTAACTTTAATTTAACAAAAATTTAACTTACCCTACTGTTCATTTGGCTCCCACCAAGTACTCGCAGATAAAGAGAGGTCTAGCATTCTCGGCTTTAGACCAAACGGTTGTCGTCGTTTCAGCCTTTTATCTCATTGCCTCTTAACTCTGGTGACGAGGGCCTAGAGGTGGCCTAAAGCCCCAATCCTTTCCTTCCGGCATCAGTTGGTTTCCTTCGGCAAACTGCTTTTTGATTGCAATAATAGAACTCGTTATAAATACAACTCACAATTAGAACCAGACGGTTTTGTCATACATGGAGCACCCACGTGGTAGCATCACATCGTGGCCCCCCCCCCCCCAGATAGCATGCCAACGTTAAATTAACGTGAGATGAATGTTAGCAGCTACGTTTAATGAACGTTATATGTTAAGGTCATCATAACGTAAATTTGCTCATCCCTATATTACAGGCATAGTACACCGCACACATTCCCTATATTACAGGCATAGTTTGTACACCGCACACATTCCCTAGATTACAGACAGTACACAGCACACATTCCCTATATTAGAGGCATAGTTAGTACACCGCACACATTCCCTAGATTACAGGCATAGTTATTACACCGCACACATTCCCTATATTACAGGCATAGTTAGTACACCGCACACATTCCCTATATTACAGGCATAGTTATTACACCACACACATTCCCTAGATTACAGGCATAGTACACCGCACACATTCCCTATATTACAGGCATAGTACACCGCACACATTCCCTAGATTACAGGCATAGTACACCGCACACATTCCCTATATTACAGGCATAGTTTGTACACCGCACACATTCCCTAGATTACAGGCATAGTTAGTATACCGCACACATTCCCTATATTAGAGGCATAGTTAGTACACCGCACACATTCCCTAGATTACAGGCATAGTTAGTACATCGCACACATTCCCTAGATTACAGGCATAGTTTGTACACCGCACACATTCCCTAGATTACAGGCATAGTTAGTATACCGCACACATTCTCTATATTACAGGCATAGTTAGTACACCGCACACATTCCCTATATTACAGGCATAGTTAGTACACCGCACACATTCCTTACATTACAGGCATAATTAGTACACCGCACACATTCCCTAGATTACAGACATAGTTAGTACACCGCACACATTCTCTAGATAACAGACAGTACACCGCACACATTCCCTAGATTACAGGCATAGTACACCGTACACATTCCCTAGATTACAGACATAGTACACAGCACACATTCCCTAGATTACAGGCATAGTTAGTACACCGCACACATTCCCTACATTAGAGACATAGTTGGTACACCGCACACATTCCCTAGATTACAGACATAGTACACCGTACCCATTCCCTAGATTACAGACATAGTACACCGCACACATTCCCTAGATTACAGGCATAGTACAGCGCACACATTCCCTAGATTACAGACATAGTACACCGTACACATTCCCTAGGTTACAGATATAGTACACCGTACCCATTCCCTAGATTACAGACATAGTACACCGCACACATTCCCTAGATTACAGACATAGTACACCGTACCCATTTCCTAGATTACAGACATAGTACACCGCACACATTCCCTAGATTACAGGCATAGTACACCGCACACATTCCCTAGATTACAGACATAGTACACCGCACACATTCCCTAGATTACAGACATAGTACACCGTACCCATTCCCTAGATTACAGACATAGTACACCGCACACATTCCCTAGATTACAGGCATAGTACACCGTACCCATTCCCTAGATTACAGACATAGTACACCGCACACATTCCCTAGATTACAGGCATAGTACACCGCACACATTCCCTAGATTACAGGCATAGTACACCGCACACATTCCCTATATTAGAGACATGGTTGGTACACCGCACACATTCCCTAGATTACAGACATAGTACACCGTACCCATTCCCTAGATTACAGACATAGTACACCGCACACATTCCCTAGATTACAGACATAGTACACCGCACACATTCCCTAGGTTACAGACATAATACACCGCACACATTCTCTAGATTACAGGCATAGTTAGTATACGGCACACATTCTCTTGATTACAGGTATAGTTAGTACACCGCACACATTCCCTAGATTACAGACATAGTACACTGCACACATTCCGTAGATTACAGGCATAGTTAGTACACCGCACACATTCCCTAGATTACAGATATAGTTAGTACACCACACACATTCCCTAGATTACAGACATAGTACACCGTACCCATTCTCTAGATTACAGACATAGTACACCGCACACATTCCCTAGATTACAGGCATAGTACACCGTACACATTCCCTAGATTACAGACATAGTACACCGTACCCATTCCCTAGATTACAGACATAGTACACCGCACACATGCCCTAGATTACAGGCATAGTACACCGCACACATTCCCAAGATTACAGACATAGTACACCGCACACATTCCCTAGATTACAGACATAGTACACCGCACACATTCTCTAGATTACAGACATAGTACACCGTACACATTCCATAGATTACAGACATAGTACACAGCACACATTCCCTATATTACAGGCATAGTTAGTACACCGCACACATTCCCTATATTAGAGACATGGTTGGTACACCGCACACATTCCCTAGATTACAGACATAGTACACCGTACCCATTCCCTAGATTACAGACATAGTACACCGCACACATTCCCTAGATTACAGGCATAGTACACCGCACACATTCCCTAGATTACAGACATAGTACACCGTACACATTCCCTAGATTACAGACATAGTACACCGTACCCATTCTCTAGATTACAGACATAGTACACCGCACACATTCCCTAGATTACAGGCATAGTACACCGTACACATTCCCTAGATTACAGACATAGTACACCGTACCCATTCCCTAGATTACAGACATAGTACACCGCACACATGCCCTAGATTACAGGCATAGTACACCGCACACATTCCCAAGATTACAGACATAGTACACCGCACACATTCCCTAGATTACAGACATAGTACACCGCACACATTCTCTAGATTACAGACATAGTACACCGTACACATTCCATAGATTACAGACATAGTACACAGCACACATTCCCTATATTACAGGCATAGTTAGTACACCGCACACATTCCCTAGATTACAGGCATAGTTAGTACACCGCACACATTCCCTATATTAGAGACAGTTGGTACACCGCACACATTCCCTATATTACAGGCATAGTTAGTACACCGCACACATTCCCTATATTAGAGGCATAGTTAGTACACCGCACACATTCCCTACATTACAGGCATAATTTGTACACCGCACACATTCCCTAGATTACAGACATAGGAAGTACACCGCACACATTCTCTAGATAACAGAGAGTACACCGCACACATTCCCTATATTACAAGCATAGTACACCGCACACATTCCCTAGATTACAGGCATAGTTAGTACACCGCACAAATTCCCTAGATTGCAGGCATAGTTAGTACACCGCACACATTCCCTAGATTACAGGCAAAGTACACCGCACACATTCCCTAGATTACAGACATAGTACACCGCACACATTCCCTAGGTTACAGACATAATACACCGCACACATTCTCTAGATTACAGGCATAGTTAGTATACGGCACACATTCTCTTGATTACAGGTATAGTTAGTACACCGCACACATTCCCTAGATTACAGGCATAGTTATTACACCGCACACTTTCCCTATATTACAGGCATAGTTAGTAGCTTGAACTCTCCAGCGAGCGGAGGAAATATATTACATACTTACTGAACTCTCCAGCGAGCGGAGGAAATAAATTACATACATTCCCTATATTACAGGCATAGTACACCGCACACATTCCCTAGATTACAGGCATAGTTTGTACACCGCACACATTCCCTAGATTACAGACATAGTACACTGCACACATTCCCTAGATTACAGACATAGTACACCGCACACATTCCCTGGATTACAGGTATAGTACACCACACAGATGAACTGAGGCGATCTCCCGGCAGAGGGCGTTACGCTTACGCCATAGTCCCTCTGCCCCACGTCAAATTTAACCATCAGAATTATCCTTCATACGCGAAAATTGAAATGAATCTAATCGAAGATAAATTCGCAGTTTGGCATAAAATACACCACGGTTTAGCATTTGCTGTGTCACTGGTACCATACGGGACGAATGCATTTGAGTTTGATTAATTTAAAGCCGTGTTACTTTCGAACTATATTTTCGAGTGCGGACGAGGTCAAAGGCGTGAAGCGTTTTGAACTTTGACCCCATCCAATTTTTGAAATATTTTTTGCATTTGCTGTGTCACTGGTACCATACGGGACGAATGCATTTGAGTTTGATTAATTTAAAGCCGTGTTACTTTCGAACTATATTTTCGAGTGCGGACGAGGTCAAAGGCGTGAAGCGTTTTGAACTTTGACCCCATGCAATTTTTGAAATATTTGTTCGCTTAACTCTTTCATTGTGATCATTCGACAACGAAATGTATATATATTTCAAATTCTGCATCGAAAATTCAATATTCAATCTAAAAAACCCACTAAAACTATTCATGACCCCAGGACCGTTGGGGTCAACTGTGAGGTGGGCTGTGACGTGGGGCAGAGGTGATGTGAGGAACGAGCTCCCTCTGCCGGCAGAGTGGAACTGAGGGTGTTTTCAAACTCTATTTCACACTTACCCTTAACTTTAATTTAACTAAAATTTAACTGTTACCCTACTGTTCATTTGGCTCCCACCACGTACTCGCAGATAAAGAGAGGTCTACCAATCTCGGCTTTAGACCAAACGGTTGTCGCCGTCAGCCTTTTATCTCATTGCCTCTTAACTCTGGTGACGAGGGCCTAGAGGTGGCCTAAAGCCCCAATCCTTTCCTTCCGGCATCAGTTGGTTTCCTTCGGCAAACTGCTTTTTGATTGCAATAATAGAACTCGTTATAAATACAACTCACAATTAGAACCAGACGGTCTTGTCATACATGGAGCACCCACGTGGTAAAAAAACACATCGTGGCCCCCCAGATAGCATGCCAACGTTAAATTAACGTGAGATGAATGTTAGCAGCTACGTTTAATGAACGTTATATGTTAAGGTCATTATAACGTAAATTTGCTCATCGATGTAACGCTAAAGTAACGTTTGCATTTTAACGTTTACATTTTAACAGTAAACCATTTTAAAAGAATATGAAACGGTAGCGATCGGCAATTGGCACCATTGGCACCAGTGTGGTAGTTAACGTCATAGGCCTCAGACAGTTCATCCCCTCCTGTTCAGGGATGGAATCCCGGTCGCGACATTACAAGGCACGCACGCTAACCATTGCGCTACCGAAGTCGGCTTTATACTAGAATATCAGTAAAATAAGTTTATGGGACTTCAACCCCCAAACTTTTATTCGAAAAATTACTATTGAAATGAATCTTACTTTATTTGTCCTTTATTTTTCAATATTTTGAAAATTTCGATCACTTTTCGGCTGCGACTTATATTTTTTGTAAACGTTTTTCCAACGTTAATGTTCAGCTTAAGTTGCAAACGTTTATTTGTAAACGAACAGTAAACGTTAGTTTAACGTTGTAAAGTAGCCGGAAACCATATATCAACCATTCGAACCAAAATCTAACGTTACGTTAACGTTCACATGCTATCTGGCCCGGCCCCGTGGCCCCAGCCCCGATGGCCCGGACCCGTGGCCCCAGACCCGATGGCTCGGCCCCGTGGCCCCAGCCCCGATGCCCCGGCCCCGTGGCCCCAGCCCCGATGGCCCGGCCCCGTGGCCCCAGCCCCAATGCCCAAGCCCCGATGCCCCAGCCCCGATGCCCCAGCCCCGATGGCCCGGCCCCGTGGCGCCAGCCCCAGCCCCGTCGCTCCAGCCCCGATAGCCCGGCCCCGTGGCCCCAGCCCCGATGGCCCGGCCCCGTGGCCCCAGCCCCGATGGCCGGGCCCCGTGGCCCCAGCCCCGAGGCCCCAGCCCCGATGGCCAGGACCCGTGGCCCCAGCCCCGATGGCCCGGCCCCGTGGTCCCAGACCCGATGGCTCGGCCCCGTGCCCCCAGCCCTGATGCCCCGGCCCCGTGGCCCCAGCCCCGATGGCCCGGCCCCGTGGCCCCAGCCCCGATGGCCCGGCCCCGTGGCCCCAGCCCCGATGCCCCAGCCCCGATGCCCCAGCCCCGATGCCCCAGCCCCGATGGCCCGGCCCCGTGGCCCCAGCCCCAGCCCCGTCGCTCCAGCCCCGATGGCCCGGGCCCGTGGCCCCGGCCCCGATGGCCCGGCCCCGATGGCCCGGCCCCGTGGCCCCACCCCCATGGCCCGGCCCCGTGGCCCCAGCCCCGATGCCCCGGCCCCGTGGCCCCAGCCCCGATGGCCCGGCCCCGTGGCCCCAGCCCCGATGCCCCGGCCCCGTGGCCCCGGCCCCGATGGCCCCAGCCCCGTGGCCCCAGCCCGTGGGCCGGCCCCGTGGCCCCGGCCCCGTGGCCCCAGCCCCGTGGCCCCGGCCCCGTGGCCCCAGCCCCGATGGCCCGGCCCCGTGGCCCCAGCCCCGATGGCCCAGCCCCGATGGCCCGGCCCCGTGGCGCCAGCCCCAGCCCCGTCGCTCCAGCCCCGATAGCCCGGCCCCGTGGCCCAAGCCCCGATGGCCCGGCCCCGTGGCCCCAGCCCCGATGGCCCGGCCCCGTGGCCCCAGCCCCGATGGCCAGGACCCGTGGCCCCAGCCCCGATGCCCCAGCCCCGATGGCCCGGCCCCGTGGCCCCAGCCCCGATGGCCCGGCCCCGTGGCCCCAGCCCCGATGGCCTGGCCCCGTGGCCCCAGCCCCGATGGCCCGGCCCCGTGGCCCCAGCCCCGATGGCCAGGACCCGTGGCCCCAGCCCCGATGCCCCAGCCCCGATGCCCCAGCCCCGATGGCCCGGCCCCGTGGCCCCAGCCCCAACCCCATCGCTCCAGCCCCGATGGCCCGGGCCCGTGGCCCCGGCCCCGATGGCCCGGCCCCGTGGCCCCAGCCCCGATGGCCCGGCCCCCGTGCCCCGGCCCCGTGGCCCCAGACCGATGGCTCGGCCCCGTGGCCCCAGACCCGATGGCTCGGCCCCGTGGCCCTAGCCCAGATGGCCCGGCCCCGTGGCCCCACCCCCATGCCCGGCCCCGTGGCCCCAAGCCCGATGCCCCGGCCCCGTGGCCCCAGCCCCGATGGCCCGGCCCCGTGGCCCCAGCCCCGTGGCCCGGCCCCAGCCCCGTGGCCCCGGCCACGTGGCCCCCAGCCCCGATGCCCCGGCCCCGTGGCCCCAGCCCCGTGGCCCCGGCCCGTGGCCCCAGCCCCGTGGCCCCGGCCCCGTGGCCCCAGCCCCGATGGCCCAGCCCCGTGGCCCCAGCCCCGATGGCCCGGCCCCGTGGCCCCAGCCCCGATGGCCCAGCCCCGATGGCCCGGCCCCGTGGCGCCAGCCCCAGCCCCGTCGCTCCAGCCCGATAGCCCGGCCCCGTGGCCCCAGCCCCGATGGCCCGGCCCCGTGGCCCCAGCCCCGATGGCCCGGCCCCGTGGCCCAAGCCCCGATGGCCCGGCCCCGTGGCCCCAGCCCCGATGGCCAGGACCCGTGGCCCCAGCCCCGAGCCCCGTGGCCCCAGCCCCGATCGCCCGGCCCGTGGCCCCAGACCCGATGGCTCGGCCCCGTGGCCCTAGCCCCGATGGCCCGGCCCCGGGGCCCCACCCCGATGGCCCGGCCCCGTGGCCCCAGCCCCGATGCCCCGGCCCCGTGGCCCCAGCCCCGATGGCCCGGCCCCGTGGCCCCAGCCCCGATGGCCCGGCCCCGTGGCCCCAGCCCCGATGGCCCAGCCCCGTGGCCCCAGCCCCGATGCCCCGGCCCCGTGGCCCCGGCCCCGATGGCCCCAGTCCCGTGGCCCCAGCCCCGTGGGCCGGCCCCGTGGCCCCAGCCCCGTGGCCCCGGCCCCGTGGCCCCAGCCCCGATGGCCCGGCCCCGTGGCCCCAGCCCCGATGGCCCAGCCCCGATGGCCCGGCCCCGTGGCGCCAGCCCCAGCCCCGTCGCTCCAGCCCCGATAGCCCGGCCGAAGTCGGCTTTATACTAGAATATCAGTAAAATAAGTTTATGGGACTTCGACCCCCAAACTTTTATTCGAAAAATTACTATTGAAATGAATCTTACTTTATTTGTCCTTTATTTTTCAATATTTTGAAAATTTCGATCACTTTTCGGCTGCGACTTATGTTTTTTGTAAACGTTTTTCCAACGTTAATGTTCAGCTTAAGTTCCAAACGTTTATTTGTAAACGAACAGTAAACGTTAGTTTAACGTTGTAAAGTAGCCGGAAACCATATATCAACCATTCGAACCAAAATCTAACGTTACGTTAACGTTCACATGCTATCTGGCCCGGCCCCGTGGCCCCAGCCCCGATGGCCCGGACCCGTGGCCCCAGACCCGATGGCTCGGCGCCGTGGCCCCAGCCCCGATGCCCCGGCCCCGTGGCCCCAGCCCCGATGGCCCGGCCCCGTGGCCCCAGCCCCAATGCCCCAGCCCCGATGCACCAGCCCCGATGCCCCAGCCCCGATGGCCCGGCCCCGTGGCGCCAGATCCAGCCCCGTCGCTCCAGCCCCGATAGCCCGGCCCCGTGGCCCCAGCCCCGATGGCCCGGCCCCGTGGCCCCAGCCCCGATGGCCCGGCCCCGTGGCCCCAGCCCCGATGGCCCGGCCCCGTGGCCCCAGCCCGAGGCCCCAGCCCCAGCCCCGTCGCTCCAGCCCCGATGGCCCGGGCCCGTGGCCCCGGCCCCGATGGCCCGGCCCCGATGGCCCGGCCCCGTGGCCCCACCCCCATGGCCCGGCCCCGTGGCCCCAGCCCCGATGCCCCGGCCCCGTGGCCCCAGCCCCGATGGCCCGGCCCCGTGGCCCCAGCCCCGTTGCCCCGGCCCCAGCCCCGTGGCCCCGGCCCCGTGGCCCCAGCCCCGATGCCCCGGCCCCCGTGGCCCCAGCCCCGATGGCCCGGCCCCGTGGCCCCAGCCCCAATGCCCAAGCCCCGATGCCCCAGCCCCATGGCCCGGCCCCGTGGCCCCAGCCCCGATGCCCCGGCCCCGTGGCCCCAGCCCCGATGGCCCGGCCCCGTGGCCCCAGCCCCGTTGCCCCGGCCCCAGCCCCGTGGCCCCGGCCCCGTGGCCCCAGCCCCGATGCCCCGGCCCCGTGGCCCCAGCCCCATGGCCCGGCCCCGTGGCCCCAGCCCCGATGCCCCGGCCCCGTGGCCCCAGCCCCGATGGCCCGGCCCCGTGGCCCCAGCCCCGTTGCCCCGGCCCCAGCCCCGTGGCCCCGGCCCCGTGGCCCCAGCCCCGATGCCCCGGCCCCGTGGCCCCAGCCCCGTGGCCCCGGCCCCGTGGCCCCAGCCCCGATGCCCCGGCCCCGTGGCCCCAGCCCCGATGGCCCGGCCCCGTGGCCCCAGCCCCGTGGCCCCAGCCCCGATGGCCCGGCCCCGTGGCCCCAGCCCCGATGGTCCGGCTCCGTGGCCCCAGCCCCGTGGCCCCGGCCCCGTAGCCCCAGCCCCGATGCTCCGGCCCCGTGGCCCCAGCCCCGATGGCCCGGCCCCGTGGCCCCAGCCCCGATGGCCCGGCCCCGTGGCCCCAGCCCCGTGGCCCCAGCCCCGATGGCCCGGCCCCGTGGCCCCAGCCCCGATGGCCCGGCTCCGTGGCCCCAGCCCCGTGGCCCCGGCCCCGTGGCCCCAGCCCCGATGCCCCGGCCCCGTGGCCCTAGCCCCGTGGCCCCGGCCCCGTGGCCCCAGCCCCGATGCCCCGGCCCCGTGGCCCCAGCCCCGTGGCCCCGGCCCCGTGGCCCCAGCCCCGTGGGCCCAGCCCCGTGGCCCGGCCCCGTGGCCCCAGCCCCGTGGCCCGGCCCCGTGGCCCCAGCCCCGATGCCCCAGCCCCGTGGCCCCGGCCCCGTGGCCCCAGCCCCGATGGCCCGGCCCCGTGGCCCCAGCCCCGATGGCCCAGCCCCGATGGCCCGGCCCCGTGGCGCCAGCCCCAGCCCCGTCGCTCCAGCCCCGATAGCCCGGCCGAAGTCGGCTTTATACTAGAATATCAGTAAAATAAGTTTATGGGACTTCGACCCCCAAACTTTTATTCGAAAAATTACTATTGAAATGAATCTTACTTTATTTGTCCTTTATTTTTCAATATTTTGAAAATTTCGATCACTTTTCGGCTGCGACTTATGTTTTTTGTAAACGTTTTTCCAACGTTAATGTTCAGCTTAAGTTCCAAACGTTTATTTGTAAACGAACAGTAAACGTTAGTTTAACGTTGTAAAGTAGCCGGAAACCATATATCAACCATTCGAACCAAAATCTAACGTTACGTTAACGTTCACATGCTATCTGGCCCGGCCCCGTGGCCCCAGCCCCGATGCCCCGGCCCCGTGGCCCCAGCCCCGATGGCCCGGCCCCGTGGCCCCAGCCCCAATGCCCCAGCCCCGATGCACCAGCCCCGATGCCCCAGCCCCGATGGCCCGGCCCCGTGGCGCCAGATCCAGCCCCGTCGCTCCAGCCCCGATAGCCCGGCCCCGTGGCCCCAGCCCCGATGGCCCGGCCCCGTGGCCCCAGCCCCGATGGCCCGGCCCCGTGGCCCCAGCCCCGATGGCCCGGCCCCGTGGCCCCAGCCCCGAGGCCCCAGCCCCAGCCCCGTCGCTCCAGCCCCGATGGCCCGGGCCCGTGGCCCCGGCCCCGATGGCCCGGCCCCGATGGCCCGGCCCCGTGGCCCCACCCCCATGGCCCGGCCCCGTGGCCCCAGCCCCGATGCCCCGGCCCCGTGGCCCCAGCCCCGATGGCCCGGCCCCGTGGCCCCAGCCCCGTGGCCCCGGCCCCGTGGCCCCAGCCCCGATGCCCCGGCCCCGTGGCCCCAGCCCCGTGGCCCCGGCCCCGTGGCCCCAGCCCCGATGCCCCGGCCCCGTGGCCCCAGCCCCGATGGCCCGGCCCCGTGGCCCCAGCCCCGTGGCCCCAGCCCCGATGGCCCGGCCCTGTGGCCCCAGCCCCGATGGTCCGGCTCCGTGGCCCCAGCCCCGTGGCCCCGGCCCCGTAGCCCCAGCCCCGATGCTCCGGCCCCGTGGCCCCAGCCCCGATGGCCTGGCCCCGTGGCCCCAGCCCCGATGGCCCGGCCCCGTGGCCCCAGCCCCGATGGCCAGGACCCGTGGCTCCAGCCCCGATGGCCCGGCCCGTGGCCCCAGCCCCGATGGCTCGGCCCCGTGGCCCCAGCCCCGATCGCCCGGCCCCGTGGCCCCAGACCCGATGGCTCGGCCCCGTGGCCCCGGCCCCGTGGCCCCAGCCCCGATGCCCCGGCCCCGTGGCCCCAGCCCCGTGGCCCCCGGCCCCGTGGCCCCAGCCCCGTGGGCCCAGCCCCGTGGCCCGGCCCCGTGGCCCCAGCCCCGTGGCCCGGCCCCGTGGCCCCAGCCCCGATGCCCCGGCTTCGTGGCCCCAGCCCCGTGGCCCCAGCCCCGATGGCCCGGCCCCGTGGCCCCAGCCCCGATGGCCCGGCCCCGTGGCCCCAGCCCCGATGGCCCGGCCCCGTAGCCCCAGCCCCCATGGCCCAGCCCCGATGGCCCGGCCCCGTGGCCCCAGCCCCGATGGCCCAGCCCCGTGGCCCCAGCCCCGATGCCCCAGCCCCGATGCCCCAGTCCCGATGCCCCAGCCCCGATGCCCCAGCCCCGATGGCCTGGCCCCGTGGCCCCAGCCCCAGCCCCATCGCTCCAGCCCCGATGGCCCGGGCCCGTGGCCCCGGCCCCGATGGCCCGGCCCTGTGGCCCCAGCCCCGATGGCTCGGCCCCGTGGCCCCAGCCCCGATGGCCCGGCCCCGTGGCCCCAGCCCCGATGGCCCGGCCCCGTGGCCCCAGCCCCGATGCCCCGGCCCCGTGGCCCCAGCCCCGATCGCCCGGCCCCGTGGCCCCAGACCCGATGGCTCGGCCCCGTGGCCCTAGCCCCGATGGCCCGGCCCCGTGGCCCCACCCCCATGGCCCGGCCCCGTGGCCCCAGCCCCGATGCCCCGGCCCCGTGGCCCTAGCCCCGATGGCCCGGCCCCGTGGCCCCATCCCCATGGCCCGGCCCCGTGGCCCCAGCCCCGATGGCCCAGCCCCGATGGCCCGGCCCCGTGGCGCCAGCCCCAGCCCCGTCGCTCCAGCCCCGATAGTCCGGCCCCGTGGCCCCAGCCCCGATGGCCCGGCCCCGTGGCCCCAGCCCCGATGGCCCGGCCCCGTGGCCCCAGCCCCGATGGCCCGGCCCCGTGGCCCTAGCCCCGATGGCCAGGACCCGTGGCCCCAGCCCCGATGGCCCGGCCCCGTGGCCCCAGCCCCGATCGCCCGGCCCCGTGGCCCCAGACCCGATGGCTCGGCCCCGTGGCCCTAGCCCCGATGGCCCGGCCCCGTGGCCCCAGTCCCGTGGCCCCGGCCCCGTGGCCCCAGTCCCGTGGCCCCGGCCCCGTGGCCCCAGGCCCGATGCCCCGGCCCCGTGTCCCCAGCCCCGTGGCCCCAGCTCCGATGGCCCGGCCCCGTGGCCCCAGCCCCGATGGCCTGGCCCCGTGGCCCCAGCCCCGATGGCCCGGCCCCGTGGCCCAGCCCCGATGGCCAGGACCCGTGGCTCCAGCCCCGATGGCCCGGCCCGTGGCCCCAGCCCCGATGGCTCGGCCCCGTGGCCCCAGCCCCGATCGCCCGGCCCCGTGGCCCCAGACCCGATGGCTCGGCCCCGTGGCCCTAGCCCCGATGGCCCGGCCCCGTGGCCCCACCCCCATGGCCCGGCCCCGTGGCCCCAGCCCCGATGCCCCGGCCCCGTGGCCCCAGCCTCGATGCCCCGGCCCCGTGGCCCCAGCCTCGATGGCCCGGCCCCGTGGCCCCAGCCCCGTGGCCCCGGCCCCAGCCCCGTGGCCCCGGCCCCGTGGCCCCAGCCCCGATGCCCCAGCCCTGATGCCCCGGCCCCGTGGCCCCAGCCCCGTGGCCCCGGCTCCGTGGCCCCAGCCCCGTGGCCCCGGCCCCGTGGCCCCAGCCCCGTGGCCCCGGCCCCGTGGCCCCAGCCCCGATGGCCCAGCCCCGTGGCCCCAGCCCCGATGGCCCGGCCCCGTGGCCCCAGCCCCGATGGCCCAGCCCCGATGGCCCGGCCCCGTGGCGCCAGCCCCAGCCCCGTCGCTCCAGCCCCGATAGCCCGGCCCCGTGGCCCCAGCCCCGATGGCCCGGCCCCGTGGCCCCAGCCCCGATGGCCCGGCCCCCTGGCCCCAGCCCCGATGGCCCGGCCCCGTGGCCCCAGCCCCGATGGCCAGGACCCGTGGCCCCAGCCCCGATGGCCCGGCCCCGTGGCCCCAGCCCCGATCGCCCGGCCCCGTGGCCCTAGCCCCGATGGCCCGGCCCCGTGGCCCCACCCCCATGGCCCGGCCCCGTGGCCCCAGCCCCGATGCCCCGGCCCCGTGGCCCCAGCCCCGATGGCCCGGCCCCGTGGCCCCAGCCCCGATGGCCCGGCCCCGTGGCCCCAGCCCCGTGGCCCCAGCCCCGATGGCCCGGCCCCGTGGCCCCAGCCCCGATGGCCCGGCTCCGTAGCCCCAGCCCCGTGGCCCCGGCCCCGTGGCCCCAGCCCCGATGCCCCGGCCCCGTGGCCCCGGCCCCGTGGCCCCAGCCCCGTGGCCCTAGCCCCGATGGCCCGGCCCCGTGGCCCCAGCCCCGATGGCCCGGCCTCGTGGCCCAAGCCCCGTGGCCCCAGCCCCGATGGCCCGACCCCGTGGCCCCAGCCCCGATGGCCCGGCCCCGTGGCCCCAGCCCCGATGGCCCGGCCCCGTGGCCCCAGCCCCGATGGCCCAGCCCCGATGCCCCGGCCCCGTGGCCCCGGCCCCGATGGCCCCAGCCCCGTGGCCCCAGCCCCGTGGCCCCAGCCCCGTGGCCCGGCCCCGTGGCCCCGGCCCCGATGGCCCCAGCCCCGCGGCTCAGACACCTCGCGAAATGTACCACAAAATACGGCAGTCCTCTCACCGTGGAGAATACGTACGACTCCAGAGACTGTGATCGCACGACCGCTTGGCGGTGTTAAATGGTGGCATCACTCCCCACCGACACTCGGCAATCACTTTGACGAGTTGACGATGGCCGCCTCACCTGGTCCCACGAGACGTATCCGCAGTTTGCCGCCACCACTTTCTCCCGTTGACCACCGGGAGTTACCTCCTCGTTATGGCGTACGCACGGCGTATCAGTCAGGCCGCCCGCCACAGCTGGGCGGCAGGCCGTCACTGGCAATATCTGCTGCTGTAGGGCTACATGTTGCGGTGTAAATGTTTACACTCTATCTTACATGGACATTGTGCCAATTAGCGCCATTGCTAGTTAGTCTATGACGAATGTAACTGGGAATGTATCATAACTAGTAAAAAGAATTTGTTTAAATTTAAAATGAAGGAATAATTTCTTTCCAAATATAGCCCTCATGTCCACAAAACCGGCCTAAAACAAGTTCATTTCGTTTCGTTTCCACCTGTCCAGAATATATATGTCATGGTGAAACACCAAAAGGTCGACTACTGACAAATGTAAACAAGACCGGTGTATTTGAGATTGCAAGTTCGAAAAGACCACTTTACCACAAACGATGCCTACAAGAGTGAAACAATAAAGATAAAACATTAAACCTTTCTGTATGCCTATATATGGACTTCAGAGGTCCAGTGGTAGAGCACTCAACTTCAGATGGACAAGTCCCCGATCGGAATCCCATCCTGACCTGGTTTCCACCAACCCCACTGGGTACAGGAGGTTTGGATTGGTAAG